>CM042174.1:1401235-1416235 GCA_023376005.1 Doryteuthis pealeii
TTAATATATAATAATCATATATCTATATATTATATTTATATATTATATATATATATATATATATATAATATATATATATGAAGGAAGAAAAAAAACTTTATTATTCCATAATAAATTTATTTCGATCAAAATTGGGGCCTTTATAAATCTAAGTTGATTTAATAAAGCTCCCAAATCAAGTCTCATCAGATGGGAAGTCATGGAATGTTATTTTCAGACTTATTTAATTCTCATAGTTGTTAATTTGTCTGACAACTATCCCCTGAAAAAACTTGGCCCTGAAAAATATTCTTTTTTCTCATTTTCGCCATGGTGACAGTCTTTTAATGTATACATTTTGTAAAGAAAAAAAAACTGTTTTTGAGGAGTAAATTTTTCTGTTATGCAATTCAAAATATTTTAACTTCCCATCTGATGAGACTTTATTTGGGGAGCTTTATTAAATCAACTTAGATTCATAAAGGCCCCAATTTTGGTCGAAATAAATTTATTATGGAATAACCGTGTTGAGTTTTCAAAGATAAATATTGCTCTGTATATAATCTAAAAATGTTATTATACATTGAGCTCGCTGTAGTGATTTAAACATTCACTGTATTTATACATACTGGATCATACAATAATAATACAGTGTGTCTTAGAAATCACATATAGAATCATCCCTTACTACCAAGTTTTGGATACCTCACTATCTATCTATCTATCTATCTATCTATCTATATATATATATATATTAGCCACTCCGCACCGGCAAATCAATTTCTTAAGGAGAGTTTAACAGGTTTGAATTGAAAGTCTTCCTTCTCCTAGACTGGTTACCTAGCCATGGTTAAAGAGCTCAGTTGGTTGTACTATTTAACCGTATCTAAAGGAAGAGTAGTTGGATGTATACATTATCGCTATGTGAAATCCAATCAGCCTCGTCCAGGATTTGAACTCGGGTCGACAAATCCATATAAGAGTCCATACATTTCCGCATTTTGCAAAAGTGTTTGAAGAAAAACACAAGAAAAAAAATGTATTTAAGAATAACATTTAATAAAGTAAAAAAAAAGTAATTGTTTGAAGAAATAGCATCAAAGATCGTCTACTAAAATGCACTAAAAAGCACACTAATAGCACGGGCCTTTTGGGGCCTGTGTCTATTAATGAAATTAACAGCGTCGATCCCAGGGGGCTATCCCCCCCAGCCAACACCTGCCCCCTCGATTTAAAGGGGCAAGGCTAGGTTTATTGCCTAGCGCCTGAGGCGCCCCCTCGTGGGGGAATGCCGACGGGATCGACGCATTTTTTGTGTCTACCACCCATGAGCTTCGGCTTGTGGTTGGGCCCACATAAAAATGTCCTTGTATCACGCCCTTATAAGTGGGGTGGGAGGCAAATACCCTAAAATGCACTAAAATCGTCGTTTTTGCAATATTTAGCCTTTAGAAAACGAGGATTTTTAGTGCATTTTAGTAGACGATCTTTGATGCTATTTCCTCAAACAATGGTACAAGTAAAGATCGAACTTTTGGTATCAGTATTCAGTATACTAGCACACAACTTTCGCATAAATGGACAATTTGATGTTTTATAAAGTGAAAAATCGACCTACCCTAATGTTTAATATGAAATGTAATAATTAATAATAATAATAATAATAATGATAATAATAATAATAATAATACTTTGAAATAAAAACGGATCACCTTGTCGCAGCAAGAAGACCAGATCTAGTGTTGATAAACAAAAAAGAAAGAACTTGTCAACTGGTGGATTTTGCAGTGCCAGTAGATCACAGGGTGAAGCTAAAGGAAAATGAAAAAAATGGACAAATATCTGGATCTTACCAGAGAACTGAAAAAGTTATGGAATATGAAAGTGAAAGTGATACCAATTGTAGTTGGTGCACTTGGAACAGTCCCAAAAGGATTAGAAAAGGGTTTGGAAAGTTTGGAAATCAGAGGAAGGATTGAAACCATTCAGAATACTGCACTGCTGCAATCTGCCAGAATACTCAGAAGAGTCCTGGAGACCTGAGGAAACTTGCTGTCACTCAGACTCCAGTGAAAGACCATCAGCTAATGCTGATGTGAAAACTCAAAAGGAGTAAAATAATGATAATCTTATTATAATGGAGATTGTGTGTTTTTCTGTCTGTAACCGAAACTATATTACTACTCAAGTCACAATTCCCTTAGTTATTGACATCACGTTGTCAATGATTTTATTTTTATTTAAACCTCAATTATTAATAAAATTGTTTTACATTATTAATACTGTTAGCCATATCTACATACGAACAACATGCAATTGTATTTATATATACAGCAAAGTATTGGCTTACAGTGTGAACGGGAAGGCTAATTTGCATATTGTCATTAAAAAATCGAATTTAATAAATATGTGCTTAGTATTATTGATTTCTAACTTTTTGGTTTTGTTTTAATGAATATAAGCAAACATCTCTTAAATGAATCTTAAATGAAATCCATTAACAAGATAAAATAACTGTCATTTTATTCTTCACTGCCTCTTATAACTAAATACTTAAATTAGAAAAAATAACAATGAAAGACGAGAGTGATGGAAGAGTAAGTTTCAGTTGTTCCATTTTTTATTATACTCCCTCTGTTTCAAATCTTTTATTATACTCCCTCTGTTTCAAATCTTTTTATCTGTATTCTTATTTAGTTTCATTAGCCTTTCTAATTTAATACAATATTTTATTACATTAAAACTTAAATACTTGCACCCGGAGGGTGCATATATTTGCTAGTAATCTTATTATAATGGAGATTGTGTGTTTTTCTGTCTGTAACCGAAACTATATTACTATACAAGTCACAATTCCTTTAGTTATTTACATCCTATTCTCCATGATTTTATTTATATTTAAACTTCAATTATTAATAAAATTGTTTTTACATTACTTACACTGTTGACCATATCCACATACTAATAACATGCAATTGTATTTATATATACAACAAAATAGAGGTTTAGAGTATGAATGGGAAGACTAATTTGCATATTTATCTTAAAAAATTGATTTTAATAAATATATTCTTAGTATTATTGATTTCTAATTGTTTGGTTTTATCTTATTGAATATGAGCAAATCTCTTCAATAAATCTTAAAAGAAATCCCTTAACAAGAAGAAATAACTGTAATATTATTCTTTACTTCCTATTTTAACTAAAGAGTTAAATTAGGAAAATTTACCAATGAAAGACGGGAGTAACGGAAAATGATGGAAGAGTTAGTTTCAAAGTTGTTCTATTTTTCAATCATACTCCCTCTGTTCAAAATCTTTTTATCTACATTCTTATTCAGTTTCATTAGCCTTTCTAATTTAATACAATATTTTATTACATTAAAACTTAAATACTTGCACCCGGAGGGTGCATATATTTGCTAGTAATAATAATAATAATAATTCTTGTAACCCTAGTGAGGTTGGGGTATTTGAGAGGCACACCTGATGACTCTCTGATAAATCACCCGTCATGCATCTCAGTCATGAGTTGCTACACTCAGCGACTTTGTGAAAGACAGGCCCGTTCGTTTCCGGATGTTATCTTTCCACCCTCTCTACTTCTGTCTGCCTCTTCATCTCTCCCACCCACTGCTACTACCGGTCTTGTAGGATGGGTCTCGTCAGGTCTGATGATCTCGTCATACCACATTATTATTATTTTCTTTACAATGCTAAAAAGACTGTCATATGACCCAAAGCCTGCAATTATTCTTTTTTATCCTGTAATGTGATTTATATATACTAGCAAATATATGCACCCTCCGGGTGCAAGTATTTAAGTTTTAATGTAATAAAATATTGTATTAAATTAGAAAGGCTAATGAAACTAAATAAGAATACAGATAAAAGGATTTGAAACAGAGGGAGTATAATAAAAGATTTGAAACAGAGGGAGTATAATAAAAGATTTGAAACAGAGGGAGTATAATAAAAAATGGAACAACTGAAACTTACTCTTCCATCACTCTCGTCTTTCATTGTTATTTTTTCTAATTTAAATATTTAGTTATAATAGGAAGTAAAGAATAAAATGACAGTTATTTTATCTTGTTAATGGATTTCATTTAAGATTCATTGAAGAGATTTTTGCTTATATTCATTAAAATAAAACCAAACTGTTAGAAATCAATAATACTAAGCACATATTTATTAAATTCGACTTTTTAATATTAATATGCAAATTAGCTTTCCAGTTCACACTGTAAACCGCTATTTTATTGTATATATAAATATAATTGCATGTTGTCAGTATGTAGACATGGTTAACAGTATTAATAATGTAAGACAATTTTATTAATAATTGAGGTTTAGATAAAAATAAAATCATGGAGAATGTGATGTCAATAACTAAGAGAATTGTGACTTGAGTAGGAATATAGTTTCGGTTACAGACAGAAAAACACACAATCTCCATTATAATAATATATATATATATATATATATATATATATATATATATATATATATATATATATATATATATATATATATATATATATATATATATATATATATATATATATATATATGGAAGTGCGTGTCAGAATGGTTAGAGTCATGGGAAATGGACTTGTCTACCCGAGTTCAAATCCCAGACAAGGCTGTTTGCATCTCACATAGCGCTAATACCCTTGGGAAAGGTATGAATCCATATTTTCTCCCTCCAGCTATGGGTAAAATAGTAGGACAGACTGGGCTCTTTAACCTTGTGTAGGTAACCAGTTTACGAGAGGGAAAACTCTGAATTCAAAATTCCTGAGGCCAGTCGTTGATTGGGTTTGTGGCATTCCTTGATGCACCAATTCTTTCCTATCGACTGTGCCAAAAAGTGCGGATGGTCCAACACAAGCCTTCACCACTATAAACAAAAGACTGTGTTGGTTGAATAAAATCAACGAGAGAGTCCATATATATATATATATTTGGGATGTTCTTGATCTTATGATGGCATCTCATCTGAACAGCTTCAATGCGTCTCTAGTGGTTAGTAGTGAGGATCCAAATTAGATTGTTGGATTTTACGGCATGTCAACTCTTATTGGGTTATTTTATACCGAAGACATTTTGTTTTATTCATTCTTGATAGGTACTCAACCACCTTAGTTTAACGTCATGCCCAGGACACAAAGTCCCTCAACCACCACAGTTATATATATGTCAACCACAGACACTTGTTTCAGCGTTTCACGCCTCTTCAGTGTGGCTGGACACAACAACTAGAAGCGAACTCCGACTGACGACATGCCAACCTGATTTCTTAACCTCTCGGCCACTTTGACAGCTGTTTTAATGGTGCTGATATTTAAACTATTAAATACATAGGCCTGTTTACATATTTTACGATCACAGAGAGATCTAGTTTGCTAGGAAACGATCATTGCTTATATGCTTTGTAGTGAAAGTTAATTTAGATCACACCTTAGAGAGCTCTACCGAATTTACGGGAATGCACACACACAACACACACACACACACACACACACACACACACACACATATATATATATATATATATATATATATATATATATATATATATATATATATATATAAGTACATAATAAATGGAAATGAATCAGTCTGTATGATTGAACATAGATAGAAGAACAAATGATTATAGTAGTATGCTGACAGATATCTGTCAGCATATTACTATTATCATGTGTTTTTTCGATCTATTTTTCAATCATATATATATATATATATATATATATATATATATATATATATATATATATATATATATATATTGCAAAACACTAAGGATTCCATTATTTTTAACCAAATTTGTGAGAATATATGTATATAATTCTGATTTATCCACTTATATTTCAATAAATCTGATTCTGTATTTATCTATCTCTCTTATTTTGTTTTTATCTAAATATATCATTACTTATTACCTATCTATCTATCTATCTATCTATTTAATTGATATGTAAACATATAAAATGTAAAATATATATAATATATTTCATTATTATATATTTATACTATTATCTATCTATCTATATGTCAATCTATCTCTCTGTCTACCTATCTATCTAATTTGTATGTAAACATATATATGTACAAATATACATCATATATTTTATCTATATATCCCATTATGTATTTATTTATATATCAATCAATTAATCTATCTATCTATACAATTGATATGTAAACATATATCCCTCTGCAAGCACTTCTCTTTCTCTGTTTATATGTAGGTATATAGAATTTGGATATATAAATCTTGGTACGTATGCTGTCATTTCTTTTATTTCGCCCATAAATGCTCACAATTTGCGGAGGCCAATGATCGAATATGTTGCTTACATAAACCTCCCAACCCTAAAATCAATACTTGCCTATTTGCTGCACCATTTTATGATATCAGAATCAATTATTGGCAAGAAATTAATTTTCCCTTCCTTTTCCCATAAAATCCGAATACCTTTAAATCTATTTTCCAAATTATACCCCCAAGAAATATTCATACATCTATATAAAATAACATCCCCTCTCTTTATTTGTATATCTCTGCCTCCGTCCCAATCTTCGTCTCGGACTGTCTGCCTGTCTGTGTGTGTATGTGTCTGTCTGTCTCTCTATCTGTCTCTTTCTGTCTCTGTCTCTCTGTCTATATATATATGTGTGTGTAGGTATATATATATATATATATATATATATATATATATATATATATATATATATATAAAGGAGATATTTTGGTATGTACGTGTCGATGTATAACTCCAAAACGGGAGGTCACTCAGATTTAAAATCTTGCATACACATTGATATCATTCTAGCTAAGAAACACTCCAAATCTGGTTATTGGTTTTTTACTGATTAAGGGATATAATTAATTAATTAAACCAAAATCAAACGATTTTTCGAAATCTATAAAATAGCTGCTACTGCTGATATTCCAGCTACAATCATCACGCACACACCACTCTGCCCCCTATTTTCGTATGCCCGTTCTATTTCTAATGCGTTGTTGAATGCTTTTGTTTATGTAAAAAAAAAATTAAAACCTTTTTATCAATATTTTTACGAATACTTTCATATTTCTTAAAATGAAACATATTCATTTTTAATCAGCGAATCAAATTTGAATTAATATGCAAATTAGCAATTAGAAAAACTGAATTTAAAATTGTCTTTACGTACGAAAAAGATTTTGAAAAAAATCCTTCAAGCGTTTAAAAAATGGGGATATAAATATACCCACATACTATTATTTTCATATTTCTTAAAATATAATATGGATTAAATATATCCAGTGAAACTCAAAACGTTTTTGAAAGAAGAATAACGACATTGAAAGTCGCGAAATATAATATTTAGTTGTCTTTGTTATTTTTGTTGCTCAAATGAATAAATAAATTACAATGTTACTTTTATTTTCTAACTCAAACAAGCAATTAAAAACTGAATTTGAAATTTACGTACGAAAAAGTTAGAATATTATTCTCAATGTTGTAAACAAAAAAATCGCAAATTATTAGCGCTTAAAAAAGGGGGGGATATTTAACACAATGAAACTTGAATAAAGGTTAATATTATCTTCAAAATTACGATATTCACACAAACACTGTTTGGTTTGTTTACTTATTTTAAATAAGTGTTTGTGTGAATTTCGTAAGTTATTTACGAAATTCTTTTTTGTCAAACAGTAAAAGAATGATAAAGAAATATCTAAATAAATACATAATAATATGGTTGTCGAAAGTTTTTTTAGTAACACTTAGCTTAACACAAGTAGACCCAAAATGGGCTTAAAATGCGTTTTTGACAAAATGACTTTAGCCCCCCCACTCCAGAAAATAATTTACCAAGAATCAGGGAATTATCGGATTTTAACTAATTTTTCAGTGTTTATTTATCAATGAATGATCTTTATAATACATTACTTATTTTATTTTAAAACTTTCTCATTTTTTACAGGTCACTTAATTTTGAACCCCACTCCCTATGTTGGGGGCGTAACATTTTTTCGAGTTGGACTTATAGTTTACTAATTACAGTAGAAATAAAGAGATAAAAGACCGAAGTTATGAATAGAAAAAAAATACGGTGGCTTTTCTATGAGAAAATAAATACCGAAAATCGAAAAAAAAGTAAGAAAATAATAAATAATTAATTTTTTTTAGATTTCTTTTTTACTCATTTCGATAATTATTTAATTGGCTATTATCGATATTTTTTTCTGCTTAAAAAGGGGGGTACATTTTCAATCGAGTTTTCTTCAAAACGTATACTTTGAAGTACTAAAATAAGGTTAGCTTTAAGTAGATATTTATTTCTAGAATCTAAAAATATAACATTTTAAACTTAACATCAGGCTTTTCATATTTTAAATGAATTTTATATATTAAATTTTCATAACAAAAATACTAAATTAAAGTTTTGAAATAAAATAATTGATGCACTAAAAATTCATTAGTTAGTAAATCAATACTGAAAATTTAATTAAAATCGGATAATTACCTGATTTTTTGGTAATTTTTTTGCAATCGCGAATGTTAAATTTAAATTGTAAACAAGCGCTTAAAAAATTTGAAAAAGAGACAGAATGGTGGATCGCGTCGAATTTGACCAAAACAAATCCCTTTAAATGTATTAAAAATAACCTGCATATGTAATGGTATTTTTCTTTTTTTTTCAATGATGGTCATTATGTTACTACTTATCGTTTTAGAGAAAAGTTTGACCTTAAATAATAGATTTAATTAATTTTAATTTGTTTTTAATAACGTAGCAAACGATTTTTTTTGGTATATCTAGCTTAACATCTAAATGTGAAATACAATCTACTGCAATTGTTACGATGTTTTAATAAGAAACATTAAACAAACTCCTGATGATTTAACAAAAAATTTAAGCTTACGGAAATAATGAAAATTATGACTGAAAAAGTCTTCATGTTTGCACCGTTAAATCAACTAAAATTTAACATAACCAAAAACAAGTTACGACTAGAAGTTAAAAAAAAAATTCTATGAAAAATCAATTAATGGTCCGATTTACACGAAAATTTCCATAACTATTTACCCTTGGATGTAAATATGTCTGAAAACACTCTCTGGTGTTCCTAGTTTTTTTAGTCCGGTCATGGACCGGGTACTTTAGCTAGTATATATATATATATATATATATATATATATATATATATATATATTATATATAAAACATTGTTTATATAGTATGCTATATTTTTAAATACATAGTGCTTAATATCATTGTATTTGTCTTGATCACTCTGTCTGTCTCTTTCATACATCTTTCATTCTTTTGCCTCCCCAATCTCTCTCTCTCTCTCTCTCTCCTCTCTTCTCTCTCTCTCTCTCTCTATATATATATATATATATATATATATATATATATATATATATATTAACATTGATAACATAGTATGCTATATTTTTAAGTAAATGATGCTCAATTTCATGGTCTCAGTCTGTCAGTCTGAAAATAATCATCAATATCGTATGTAGTGGCCAAAAGAAAAAAAACCCAAAAAACACCGAAGTTATATATGTAAAGATGTGTTTAATACAGTAAGTAGTGCATAATCATACGTATCTAAATGAACCAGACACTATCTACCTAGGTTTCATTAGGCCCTTATATATATATATATATATATATATATAATATATGAGAGAGAGAGAGAGAGAGAGAGAGAGAGAGAGAGAGAGAGAGAGAGAGAGAGAGAGAGGTTATGAAAACACTCTTGTTAAAATGAATATATGTTTATATAATTTTCATTGCTAATATTGACAATATTTCGATTTATAAAAATATCCAGACTCATCTAATTATTTTCTGCTTCTCTCTTGATGAGTCCGTATTAAAAACATTTACATCTAAAAACGGACCTAATTATCATTATTCTCTGATGAAGACTTTTTATAAATCGAAATATTGTTCAATCTTAGCAATGAAAATGATATAAAAATATATTCATTTTAACAACAATGTGTGTTTTTATCTATACATATACCGTTGGAATCATTTCCTTACTCTTAACTTATATATATATATATATATATATATATATATATATATATATATATATATATATATATATATATAGTATTTTATTTATTTGTGTGGAAACAAGTTTGCTATCATTGGTTTCATGCTATCCAAACTTAATAGTTTAACCGGCGATTTTTTTTCCTGAAAATTAACTAACACAGATATTGAACACTCTCCTAATAATACCCTCCGTTGGATTACTGCTGTCTCTTGACATGTGATAGTGCCAACCACACACACACACACACACACACACACACACAGATGGTTGTTGTTAGGCATCCTTCCGTCTACGAGAGACGATGGAGTAGTGTCAAAGTTTTTGTTTTTTCCCTCTTTGCATTACATAGCCTGGGCGGGTTCATATGGAGGATAAGCTGTTGCCTATGCAGCAAATTCCCGCACTCCACACTGCCACTGTGACCCAAAGGAAAGGTAAGGTACCAATGCAGTTTGGTAACGGTAGTGTCCCAGGAGTTGATGGGTAATACTGCATTTCAGCATCAATATACCGTTTCCCCTAATCTCATTTCATTCCACAGTAACACCAATAGTAGTAAGTGTTAGGGGTACTTACTACTCGCATAAATCCCCAAATGGGTTAAAAGGGGGCTCTTTAGCCTTGGTCGGCAACCCATCAGTCACGGAAAAGTCCGACACAAAACACACACACACACACACACACCACACACACACACAAATTGTTTATATTTTACTATTCATGTATTCACACACACACACACACACACACGCACACACACACACATATATATATATATATATATATATATATTATATATATATATATATATTAGTCATCCATAGTGTTTCGACGTTTACGTCTCGTCAGTGCGGCTCGACTTTTTAACAGCTACTCCTAGCCGGCAGCGAAACCCGACAAATTTTCGTCTGTCAAGCTCCTTACCCTCACGGCAGTCGGAAACTCTCAGTCAGTGGCGAACAATTAATTGGTACATACTTATGTAGATATATGTTTTTACAATCACTAGAGAACTCAAGTCTATATAGTAGGTTAATACTGTGTACCTTTATGATGATAAATTTGCTCTACTAACTTTATATTTGTTATATTGCTGTCTTATCATTTTGAAACTTGCATCAACTAACCATTGTGACCATTTTCACCGGTAAGTCACTTTTTTCACAAATACCATATATATATATATATATATATATATATATATATATATATGTGTGTGTGTGTGTGTGTGTGTGTGGATGCAAGCATATCAAGAAGTTTCTCACGTTCGAAAAGAATGCCCCTGAGTCCGATAAGAAATACCAGAAGAAGGCTGGTGGGCACAAATACCATATATATATATATATATATATATATATATATATATATAAAAGTAATTGGTATTTGCTGAAGCATTGTTAAGTATGTTATAAAATAATAAAATTCGAAGGCAATACAATGCGTAAAAAATAAAGACAAAAAGATGTTTTATATGTCTATCGATTTCAAAGCAAAGCTTTATCATCAGAGTTTTATTCAGAAATGACGTGCTTATGTTTTTTTTTGTGTGGTTATAATTTATATAAGAGAAATTATAACCACACAATAAAAAAACATAAGCACGTCATTTCTGAATAAAACTCTGATGATAAAAGATATGCTTTTGAAATCGATTAGACATATAAAAACATCTTTTTGTCTTTATTTTTTACGCATTGTATTGCCTTCGAATTTTATTATTTTATAATATATATATATATATATATATATATATATATATATATAGAGAGAGAGAGAGAGAGAGAGTAAGTAAGTATAGGTAATATAGAGAGTGTGTGTCTATTTTTGTATAATTCAGTTCTCTATTTTGTCGGAGGGTCGGAAAATTTCTTTTGTATTTTCATGAAATGCTCCAATAATAAAGGATTATAATGTGCGATTGTTTGGAAACTTTTGCCGATCGGATTATTTGGACATTTCACAAATAGAGACAGTTTTTCCCTCCGGCATTTTCCCGCCAGAATGTTCCGGCGGAAATGCATCTTTTCTTTCAACTAAAACGAACCACTTTTTAATCGCATCCGCATCCTCCCTTTTCCCAACCCGCAACATCCCATCCATGAAGAATGAGAAAAATATCAATAAATTTTTCCTCATTTTTCCTTAAGATATATTTGTAAGCAAAATAACTTTTTATTTTTTTTTTCCTTCTCGTTCAAAGTTTATGAAAAAGTCTCGTGTGAAGAACTTCTCTCTCATAATCGAGAAAAGATGAGAGACTGATTTTTAAAATTTATTTTTCAGGTCAGCAACCCTGTGTTAAATAATATTTTACTAAATTCTACTATGGTCTTCTACTACTGCTATCTTCGTTAAACAAACATCCAAATCTTATTCACTTCGCCGAAGGGCATTCGGGCTGTTTGTTGTTATTATTCTCTCAATAGCGCCCCCTTACCTATTATGGTAGCGGCGCGTAGTATCGCTTGACAAGCTTAATTCCGCTAGGATGGTCAGCTGTGTACTGTGGCCGAGGCGATAAAAGTGTTTCACTAGTGTTTCACTGCGTCTGCTGAAGTCCCGGTTTCGATTTCTGTCGGAGGGAAATCGTTAGTATATACCGCTGATGAGACTTAATAAAGTCGAAACAGTCTGTACGGTATTCTACACATCGAGCCATCCTTTACTGGGATTACACTTGTCAAGTTTATTTTCTATAAGAAAAAGTATCGAATTTTATGCGATACATGCGTTGTAAGTGCCTTCAAGTAAAAATTTAATATATATATATATATATATATTTGAGATGAGAGACTGATTTTTTATTTATTTTTCAGGTCAGCAACCCCGTGTTAAATAATATTTTACTACATCCGGTTTAACTCTGTCGGTAGAGCTACACAGAAGGAACCACAATGTTCTTGGTTCGATACCAGCCTTCTTTATACCGTTGAATCTATAAATGCTATACAGAAAGCTCGTACTAATTTCAGTCACTTTGGAATGATGCTGTTTCGGATAGAAATTTCCATGATTAGCAGTATTGATTTTCTATCTGCAACAGTATCATGTCTATGTAAAATGAAATTAGCACGAAGAGCTACGTAAAGTAAGTAAAGTCGTCGGGGTGGCCTAAAGTCAGTATCAGCCAATCAGCGAAGGAGTCTATCCACTTTTCACTAGCACTAGACGAAGGATATTGTTTTAGCGTCTGAGGTGGAGTGCCACACCTACCATCAGCTCCTTACTTTACCGCACAGATCCCTGTGCTACTCATACGCCGAGTTGGCCAGGTATATTTACCTCATACCCCACTTGTATGGGTTAGGCACAAGGCCCTATTAACGTGGGACCACCCACAAGTCGAGACTCATGGATGACGGGTGGGAAATTGCGTTGATTCCATCGGCATCCCCCCTCAAGGGGGGGGGGCTCAGGCATTGGGTAATAAACCCAGCCATGCCCCTTAAATCGAGGGGGCAGGTGTTGCCTGGAGTGGGGGGGATAGCCCTGTGGGATCGACGCTATTAATTTAACCTCTGGCAGGTCCAGCGGCTGAAGCTTACTGGATCCCGGCGGAAGCCTGTGAGTTGGTGAGGATCGGTATCGAACTAGGAACCTTGTGGTTTCTAGCCGAACGCTCTACCGACAGCTAATCCGGTAGCAAATACAGACTCACAAGACCTTTCAATCTCCATAGCTGTTACTATCACTTCTGTGTCCTGGGTAGGATACTAAACTGCATCTAGTGGTGAACATCAAATTCTGGAGCTCTGGAGAGCCCCTCCCCATCACCATTACTCTCAGACCCACTGTGAATATGTGTACAAAATAAGACTGCCTAGTCGGCTGCACTTCGAGCTGTTGTAACTTGGAAACCGAATCAGTTAAATAATTAAACAAATATAATTTTTTTTGATGTAGGTTTCAGTGGTATTTAATAACAGTTTGGGTTTAAGCTAAGGTTAAACAGTAAACAACATGAGTTTAAAAAAATGCTTTTTAAATATTGAGTGTCCATAAAAAATGAATAAACAAAACGTCTTCGACATAAATAACCCAATAAGGGTTGACAAGAGTTTGTTGAAGAAATAAAAAAATTATTGCTTCCAATAAACTCTTGTCTGAAAAGTATAATTTCTCGTCATTTTTTATTCATTTTATTAACAGACACGGAGAGAGAAGAGAGAGAGAGAGAGAGAGAGAGAGAGAGAGAGAGAGGAGAGAGGAGAGAGAGAGAGATTGCTTACACACCCTGGTTTCATGGTAGTCACTATAAAAGCTAATATATATATATATATATATATATATATATATATATATATATATTATATATATATATATTTCGGTTTCATTGTACGAGCGAATGGCTTACCAAATTTTTCGAAGACACCAATTTATCAATATTATTTTCTTCGGCGTCTTTCTAGAGAGAGAGAGAGAGAGAGAGAGAGAGAGAGAGAGAGAGAGAGAGAGAGAGAGAGAGAGAGAGAGAGAGAGAGAGAGACACACACACACAGGCATATATATATTAACAGATGAGCAAGAGAAAATGAGATATTTTATTTTATAATGCTCTGCCTGCCGTCATACGAGCACTTATTTCTTAAACGATATTTTTGCTTGTCCCTTTTGGAACCCTTCGTGTTTTTCTATTTTCTCCATATATATATATATATATATATATATATATATATTATATATATATATTATATATGGTGTTGTCTCAGAGTCTCCGACTAGAATAAACCAGAAGCCGGCAACATTATGACTGCCCTTACACAGTCTAAAGAAGGGAGCTATAAAATCCTGAAAATTTACTTCTACTAAATAAACGAAACTTAACTAAAAAAAACAACCGAGGTTCTGATATTTATTTTTTGAATGCTTCATACAAATGGCCAAACCTGAAAGATGTACTCCCACAAACGGACACATATACCAAAATAATCTCAAATATAT
>CM042174.1:1421235-1435032 GCA_023376005.1 Doryteuthis pealeii
AAAAATAAAATTTAAATGATAACAGCATGGATTTTTTTTTCATTTAATATTTTAGATAATAGGCATTAATATTTCTTTTCAGAGTAACTGGATCAATGCAAGGTCTATTTTTGTTTTTTACATAGGTATTTAAATGGGGCATCCCACGAGGATTCAACTCACGATTCAGTAATAATGGATCTGCAGGACTAACTAAAAATCTCCCTCTACCCAGGCGACGCCGGGTAGCCGCTGTAGTTTTTTTTTCTAAATATGAGTATGAACATGCTAAGACAGATATATAGATATAAGCGGACCTCTACAGATATATTCGTATATAGATATATATATATAAACAGATTAAAATAGATAAATATAAACAGGTTAAGATCGATAGATTGATTGATCGATAGATAGATAGATAGTATTGAACATACAGAGACCGACATACATATATATATATATATATATATATATATATATATATATATAATATAGAGAGAGAGAGAGAGAGAGAGAGAGAGAGAAATACAGATGATCCATCGGAATTATGCAAATGAAAGATTTGACGATGACATGTATATATAGAGATATAAAATATAAACACATTAAAATAGATATATAGATTTGATAAATAGATAGATTGTATTGAACATACAGAGACAGACATACAGAAGATAGATAGATAGATAGAGAGAGAGAGAGAGAGAGAAGAGAGAGAGAGAGAGAGAGAGAGAGAGAGAGAGAGAGAGAGAGATTCATTATGCGAGTAGAATCTCTCTTTGAAACCCCCTTGGGTCATTCCCACATATTTTTCGCTGGTTTTGGAGTGATCAGAGCCGACTGGGTTTATTGCTGCTTCATATATGACAGATTTCACACTGCATTTTTCTTTTAGCGGACTGTCATTCTTGATTCTACAGAAACACTTTGGGACCTCTTTATGTTTAGGTCTGGTTGTTATTATGGATTTCATGGATGGTCCACAGGAGAAACTATTTATCATATTTATGTTAAAAATTGTATGGTATTTATGTTGGGATGGGAAATGTTTATTTATTAATACTAAGAATTTTCTGCCTGCATTCGTTATAACATTTAGTGAATATGGAGATGTAAACCAGATAATTTTTCTTTTTCTGTTTTTGGATTTGTTAGATATAGTTGCGTCTGCTATATATGTTATTTTGTTTCTATATCCACTATCATGTAGGGCCTTATTCTAGTAGGGGGAAATTTCTCAAAAATGTTTTTGTTTGAGGATAGGCTAGAGATTCTGTGGCTAATAGTAGAGACTAGGTTTTTTCAAAACTATTGCTGTGTGGTAGGAACCTATGTTTATATATTTTGGTTTCTCGTTAGGTTTATAGTATGGCTTATGTATTCCGTTTTCTTTGTTTATATTAACATCTAGGACATTCATATTATTACATTTGTATCTATAGTAATCTTAAGGCCCATGTTGTGTAAGTGTGCGGTTTAACTTTTTACGAAGTTTGTCTAAGGTATGGCCACTGCAGTTACAAGTTAGTGATAGACCATCATTACGGTACATCCCGAAGGCGTGTTTTAGGAATTTTAAATGAGTCAATGATGAATAACCCGATTTGGTCGCAAATGTTGGCGTATCGAAAGAATCCATTGCGACATCGATGGAGTCACCGGGGCTGGATTTTTTAACCCAGAATTTCTCTCCGTTAAACAGCAATGTCTTTCGTCAATTTCTATTTTTCTTATCTTTATGAACTTATTTGCAAAATCTAATGCATTAGATAGGAGTGAGGGATATATTAATTTACGATATCAAACCGGTGTTATATATATATATATATATATATATATATATATATATATATATATATATACCAATGCTCTTAGTAAACACCTGTGGTGGGAAAAATATAGGGACCATATTACATTTAGGCACCCCTTTTGCTTTGCTGATTCATAAATACATTTTTCACTTACACCGTCAATATCCGGTTGTTTGTTAACAGACGATTTTTAGAGTTTTTTTAAATTATAAAACTAAACCCTAACCCTAACCCCTAACCCCTAATAACCAACCGGATGTTGACGGTGTAAATGAAAAAATGTACTTATGAATCAGCAAAGCAAAAGGAGTGCCTAAAGGTCATATGATCTAGAGATAGAAATAGGAAAATAAAATAGATAAAAAGTGTAAAAAGGTTTATTTGTTCTTTTTTGTTTTTTTGCTAATTGGTTTGGATCACGGTGGGACTAGTTTTTGTAATAAAAGTACAGTTGCTCCAAGTCTTTTTAGTCAGATTCTTGCCCTGATGAGCTACTAAGTGAAACTATTAGTAGGTATATCTGACTCATTTGGATTAACTCTCTCTCTCTCTATATATATATATATGCATACTCATACATATACACACACATGCAAAGCTCTCCTAAACGGATACAGCTTTCTTAGCAACCTTTATGTGTTTATATCCGTAAAATTATCTCCCTTAGATGAGTTGTGTAAATAACTCAGAGGTAGAAGCTCAGAGGACCTGATGTAGCCTGCACGTCTAGCCGCACTGATGAGCCGTGATACAGCGAAACGGGTCTTTATGTAGATAGAACACACACACATACACACACACACACACACACACACACACACACATACACACACACACACATATATATATATATAATTTGTTTTTCTAAAAACATAATACATTTTGCGGACCTTCTTTTTTTTAAATAAAAATATTGAATTTTCTCCCGTTGGAACCAGAACAACATTTTTATATATATATATATATATATATATATATATATATATATATAAGAGTAAGGAAATGAATCCGACGGTATATGTATTGATAAAAGGGTAAGAAAAAACACACAATGTTGTTAAAATGAATATATTTTTATATTCTCTTTCATTGCTAATATTGACAATATTTCGATTTATAAAAAATCATTCATTAGAGCATAATGATAATTAGGTCCGTCTTTAGATGTAAATGTTTTTGATCCGGACTCATCGAGAGAGAAGCAGAAAATAATTTAAATTCAACCTGGAAACATTGTTTTTCTAAAAAGCGTGTAAGCCCTGCGATCGCTTTGTATTTGTTCATTCGCTGAGTGTTTCGCAAACGTCATGTACATTTCGCTACATTGTATTTCTTCAGTGTAACAGTTTTTGAAAGAAAAAGAAATACTTCAAATAGAAAAATTCTCTTTTTCAAAAAGAAGAGTGTTAACCCGTTCATGGTCGGTCATGTGTGTTTTCATACCCTTTTATATATATATATATATATATATATATATATAGTATGAATAAAAAGTAATAAGACAATCAGGAATATTTCTTGTATGTTGTTTATTCTCAACTAGTTTCGTCAGGAGAAAATTTCTTATTTGAAGAAATTGTTTATAGATTTTTTGAAAGGGAGCATTATAGAAGAACTATAGAATTTGAAGTATTTTTGAGGGTTTGACATGCTATTAAAATCCGGCTAGACGAGTATGTTAGTAGTAGCATGTCTATTTGTTCCGTGAAGAACCTCTATGAGGTGGGTTATTTTAATATAGGTCCAAGTGATAACCTACTCGAGTTTCACCATGTTGAGGATCTTCAGGGTTAACTCCGCTGTGTAAATTAAGATGTTGGTTGATTGTAGACAATTATATGTTGGTCTCCAATCAACCAGTATCTTAATTTACACAGTGGAGTTAACTCTGAAGATCCTCAACATGGTGAAACGCGAGTAGGTTATCACTTGGACCTATATTAAAATAAATTTGCTCTACTAACGTATTGAGCACTTTTTTATTTGTTATATCACCGCCTTACCTTTATGAACTTCACATCAATCACCGTGACCATATTCACTGGTAAGTCATCTTTTCCATAATATATATATATATATATGTTAAATAAATGAAACTCAAAACAAACTAGAGTCTTCAGATATTTATTCCTCAACTACCATATTACGCTAACAGTATTAGCATAATAAGTACGTTAATGCTTCACTCCTCAGCCCAAACCTAGTATAAGTATCTCCTAAAACGGATACAAATACTAACATTCACCTCAAATATATATATATGTATATATATATATAAATAACTTAGATTAAGAAATAATTAAGTGTTTTTACATTAAATGAACACATTTTAATGTTGATCTGTTTTTGACATAAATTCATTTGCATTATGATGACGCTAGTCCTATAGCGAAACATGCCAACCTGATTTTCTAAAAGCTACATTTCTCTTGTCTGTCATTATTTGAAATTCTCAGTTAATATCTATCTACGTTACAGAACAGATTTAATTTGAAGAATTGTCTGTCTGAACTTATGCGACATTTGTTTTCATGAATAAAAGTTTACCACTTAAAGATATAAATAAACACTCGTGACATTGCTTACACCCTGGTTTCACGTTAGACGCTGCAAAAACTATACATATATTTATATATATTCGGTTTCATTGTACGAGCGAATGCTTACAAATTTCGAAAACTCCAATTTATCAATGTTATTTTCTTCTGGCGTCTTTAGAGAAGAGAGAGAGAGAGAGAGAGAGAGAGAGAGAGAGAGAGAGAGAGGGGGGGGGAGAGAAACAAAAAACAAAATAAGAACACGCTCTGGGGGTATAAATCACCAAGGACTGTCGCCTGAGATGTGACATGATTGATTGCAAATTGTCACGCTCTTCGTTTACCTTCAAAAACGCGGCAGACATTTTATGGCACCTAAGGCGAAAATTAAGATTATTGTGTTTTGACGTAAACGTCGAGAAAAACAACAAAGCAATGAAAAGAAGAAAAAAATGTATTTGTTACTGGTATAATTTAATTTTTTAAGATATTAAATTTAGGCTAGAAATATCCCTGAAGCGATATTCTTCACTCAATATACTTTTTTTTCTTACCGTTTTGTGATTAATGATGCCAGGAACGTCAAGAATGTTTTTTTTACAGGAAATAGTGAGGTTAAAGAGTTATCGCTATATGGAAAATAGTCTATTATACAGCGTTAATAGACTTTGGGGTCTGCGTTCGCGCTAAGCGTATCTAAAAAAAGAAAAAGAAAGTAAGACGTTTAATATTAGTTACTGTACTGACTGAAAGTAAAATTGCTGCTGCCTAAAGGATGATGTAGCTTTTGATCTACCTACAGTTTGTGCACGGGGAAAGAGTAGCTGGCGTAACGGGTATCGTTACAGGAAATGAACTCAGCGTGTCGAGTTCAAATACCGAGTTTCATTTTGTAGTGTATTCCTTGTCAGAGCAGGTACGACATTGAACTGACATATGTAAATTGAGCCCCGTCCCTCTTCTCGTTCGGTCGTCAGGGGTATATATATATAGTATTGTATATATAGAATAACCTACGCAAGTTTCTTGGACAAATCGTGAAAACAACACCCCACAAGTAAGCAGCTATACGGCCACCTGCCCCCTATCATACAAACCATCCGAATTAAATCAAACAAGGACGAACTTATAAGCAACGTTCTCATATGGAAACCAGCACATGGAGATGTCAGTGCAGGTCACATCATGCTACATGCTACATAGAGGACCTCTCGAGAGGTCCTCTGTGTAGCATGATAGGGTATATTTACCTCATACCCCACTTGTATGGGTTAGACACAAGGCAATATTAACGTGGGACCACCCACAAGCCGAGACTCATGGGTGACAGGTGGAAAAATTACGTCGATCCAGTCGACATTCCCCCGCAAGGGGCGCCTCAGGCGTTGGGCAATAAACCCAGCCCTAGCACTTTAAATCAACGGGGTAGGTATTGCTTATTAATTTAACCTCTGATAGGTCCAGCGGCCGAAGCTCGCTGGACCCCGGCCGAAGCAATGAATTATAGTGACGGTTGGCGAGAGATTATCACGGATATTGGTGCTGCCAGAAATACTTGATGATGATGATGATGATGATGACGAAACACGTTAAAAAGTTTTCTTTTGTCTTTAATGTGCACCTAACAATCTCGTTTTCGTCTATTTCTTTATGAACGAGTCTAAGAAAAAATTACTTTTTCTTTTATTGCTCACTGGTAATGTTAAAAAAAATTTTGTCCAAACTATTTCTCGGTCCAAAATACGAATATTTCCGTCATTTATGGTAAACATACGGACTTCGTTTTCGTTACTTTATTATATTACCAATGCGTCTGGCGAACAATAGTCAGGTTTCTTTGTCTTTCTTTTTTTTTTTTTTTTTTTTTTTTGTAGTTTCCAGTTCCACTAGTTATTTACTTTGTCTAAATTAGGTTTTCTTTTTATTTTTACTTCTTTTTCTTTTTTTTTTTTAGTGTCTCAGCATTTGCAGAAATATCCTGAAACTAATAGAGTCTATTCCATTTCTCACTTGTTCGCGTCTCTCGTTTTAATATTGTCTCCAAGCAGGGTCACCGTACTTGGAAAGGGATAACAATTTGCGAGGAAAAAGTTTGAAGATGTTCAACCAAGTTAATTCTTATTCACGGAATGTGAGTCATGAGAACTAGTTGAAAGAATTTAGTTGGTTGGTTGGTTGGTTGGTTTTGTGGCATAACAATATCAGACTCCAGTGAAAGACCATCAGCTAATGCTGGTGTGAAAAACATACGAATGATATTGTTATAGGTGATACAACCTATTGACCAATGGAATGCGCCAACAGGTTACTATAAATAAACAGGGATAATTGTGGCTTAGGAGCAAGCCAATGCGAGTGTCAATAACTCTGTTCGTTGGACGTAATTTCCAGATCTCTCTATCGTATTTGTCTACTTTCTGTTAATACATTTTTCTACTTTTTGTTACCCGTTGTTTTGTTCTTATTTGACCCCTTAAAACCTCACAACAGATATAATAAGAATGTGTGGAAATAGAGAGGAAACAGTCAATCATATAATAAGCAAATACAACAAACTAGCACAAAGAGAGTATAAACCTAGGCACGACTAGTGGGAAAGGTGATCCACTGGGAACTGTGCAAGAAATTCAATTTTCACCATACAACCAAATGGTATATGCACAAACCTAAACCTGTCCTAGAAAACGAGACGTACAAAATTCTCTCGGGATTTCGTGCTATAGACGGATCACCTAATCCCGGCCAGGAGACCGGACCTAGTATTAATTGACAAGAAAAAGAAAACCTGTCATCTCGTGGATTTTGCTGTCCCAGCCGTCACCGAGTGAAAATGAAAGAAAGCGAAAAGATTGACAAATACTTAGACCTTGCCAGAGAACTGAGGAAGCTGTGGAACATTAAGGTGAAGGTCGTGCCAATTGTAATTGGTGCCCTTGGAACAATCCCCATAGCTCAGGAAAATAATTTGGGTGAACAGGAAATCAGAGGAAGAATCGAGACCCTCCAAACTACAGAACTGTTGGGATCAGCTAGAATACTCAGAAGAGTCCGGGAGACCTGAGGAGACTTGCTGTCACTCAGCCTCCAGTAAACCATCAGCTATGGCAGGTGTGAAAAACTAAAATAATAATAATAATAATAATAATAATAATAGCTGTGGAATATGAGGGTGAAAGTGATACCAATTGTAGTTGGTGCACTTGGAACGGTCCCAAAAAGCTTAGGAAAAGACTGGAAATCTGGAAATCAGTCGAAGAATTGAGACTATCCAGAGTAAATCATTGCTGTAATCGGCTAGAATACTCAGAAGAGTCCTAAAGACTTGAGGCGACTTGTCACTCAGACTCCAGCCGACGCTGATATGGAAAATTCAAAAGGAGTGAAAATAATAATAATAATGGCATAAGATATAATAATAATATCATATTTATTATTTTGAGATACAAATGGATCATCTAATCCCAATGAAAAGAACAGACTTGTATTAATTAACAAAAAGAAGAGAACTTGTCATCTGGTGGATTTTGCTGTTCCGGTGGAGTATAGAGTTAAAATGAAAGAAAACGAAGAGATAGACAAATGCCCAGACCTTGCCAGATAACTGAAAAAACAAAACAAAAAAATCAACAAAAACAAAACAAAACAAAAACCCCCAAAAAGGCAAAAACCCTGTGAAATAATAATAATCTGGAAATCAGAGGAAGAATTGAGACCATCCAGACTACTGCATTGCTGCAATCAACTAGAATACTCAGAAGAGTCCTGGAGACCTGAGGAGACTTTTCACTCAGACTCCAGTGAAAGACCATCAGCTAATGCTGGTGTGAAAAACTCAAAAGGATAATAATAATAATAATAATAATAATAATAATAATAATAATAATAATAATAATAATAATTGGGAAGTGATCCACTGGAATTATGCAAAAAATTAAATTTTGACCATACAACAGCATGGTATATGCATAAACCAGAATCTGTTCTTGAGAATGAAACACCTAAAATTCTCTGGGACTTTGAGATAAAGACGGATCACCCAATCCCAGCCAGGAGACCAGGCCTAGTATTGATTAACAAAAAAAAAAAAAAAAAAAAAGAATATGTCAACTGGTGGACTTTGCGGTTCCAGCAGATCACAGGGTGAAGCTGAAGGGAAAATGAAAAGATGGACAAATACCTGGACCTTGCCAGAGAATTGAAAAAGCTGTAGAATATGAAAGTCAAAGTGATACCAATTGTAGTTGGTGCCATTGGAACAGTCCTTAAGGATTCGGAAAAAAGATTGGAGGAATTGGAAATTAGAGGAAGAATCGAGACCATGAAAACAACAGTATTGTTAAGATCGGCTAAAATACAGAGAAGAGTCATAGAGACCCAAATAAATTTTCTGACACTGAGACTCCAGTGAAAGACCACCAGCAAGCGCCTGTGTGAAAACTCCCCAAAAGAGATATTATAATTAAAATATTTTCTGGATCACGATATACGGAAAACAAAAGAAGACTTGAACGTCTATACTTGGAGATCACAAAGAAGCAATTTCCGTGGCAATTAATTAAATCTGCTTAAATAATATATATATATATATATATATATATATATATATATTAAAAAACTATTTCGTTTACCTGATGAATGCCTTAGCATGAAACTATTGGTTGTAATATCGTTACCAAATAAATGAATAACAGCTAAACCTTTTATTTGTCACTTCATTCAACTATCAACGCTCTATCACAGATATTGAGCACTCTTCTAATAATACTGTACGTTGGATTACTACTACTTTTTCTAGTATACTAGTGCCAATTATATATATATATATATATATATAATATATATATATATATATCTTAGTAAAGTCATCGGGGGGGCCTAAATTCCAGACAGAGAGGAAGTCTATCCAATTTTCACAAGCGCTGGTACAAGGAGATTGTTTTGGCTTCTGAGATGGAGTGCCACACCTTCCATCAGCTCCTCACTTTACCGCACAGATCCCTATATATATATATATATATATATATATATATATATAATGGTTAGAGTTGTGGTTTCTAGTCAGACGCTTTACCAACTGAGAGAGAGAGAGAGAGAGAGAGAGAGAGAGAGAGAGAGAGAGAGAGAGAGAGAGAGAGGGGGAGGTAGAGAGGCATTTTAAATAAATCATTCTACCCCCCCCCCCCCCGCCCTCAAGACAAACAGAGAATCCAAAAACACCCATGTCCTAAAAAATCAATGGCATGATATTTATGCAGAAATAAATCCTGGCTCCGCTCGTTTGTAAAAATTCTGCATCCCATGTAGAGCATGAAATTCCGGGTGGCAGATGGCTGGGGTGGGGTGGGTTGATAGAGGGCGGCCGGGTGGATTTTGTGATTGAGGGAATAACTCTATCTGGATTGATCGAAATGTGCACCCTTGATATTGACCAACAGACATAAAAACCAAATACACGTGAACAAAGGTACGAAACACACACCACACACACACACACACACACACACACACACACACTAAATGTATGCACAAATGTGAATACAAAGGAATACACACACACTCACTCACATTAGATTGCATACAAATACATACATTGTACGCATTTATAGGAGGCAGGTTGGCTAGTGGTTAGAGTCATGGAAAATGGACCCGTCGATTCGAGTTCAATTCCTAGACGAAGCTATTGGCATTTAACATAGCGCTAATACCCTTGGGAAAGGTATGAATCCATATATTCTCCCTCCAGCTATGGGTTAAATAGTAGGGCACACTGGACCCTTCCGCCTTGGGTCGGTAACCAGTCTAGGAGAGGGATAACTCTGAATTCAAAATTCCCTCCAGCTATGGGTTAAATAGTAGACTGGACCCTTCCGCCTTGGGTAGGTAACCAGTCTAGGAGAGGGATAACTCTGAATTCAAAATTCCCTCCAGCTTTGGTTAAATAGTAGGGCAGACTGGGCCCTTCAGCCTTGGGTAGGTAACCAGTCTAGGAGAGGATAACTCTGAATTCAAAATTCCCTCCAGCTTTGGGTTAAATAGTAGGCAGACTGGGCCCTTCAGCCTTCCAGTCTAGGAGAGGGATAACTCTGAATTCAAAATTCCCTCAGCTATGGGTTAAATAGTAGGGCAGACTGGGTCCCTTCCGCCTTGGGTAGGTAACCAGTCTAGGAGAGGGATAACTCTGAATTCAAAATTCCTCCAGCTATGGGTTAAATAGTAGGGCAGACTGGGCCCTTCAGCCTTGGGTAGGTAACCAGTCTAGGAGAGGGATAACTCTGAATTCAAAATTCCTGAGGTCGGTCGTTGATTGGGTTTGTGGCAACCCTTGATGCACCAATTCTTTCCTATCGACTGAGCCAAAAAGTGTGGATGGTCCAACACAAGCCTTCACCACTATATAAACAAATCACTGTATGGATGTTCATTGTATGAACACTCATACGCCGATCGACGGGAGAGTCCATCACGCATTTATTGAGAGAAACGGATACACGCACACATTTGTTTGCGTGTGTATAAATAGAGGTACACACTCTGTCCCTGTCATTTCCACGCACACACATACACATACATAAACGACGTATGCACACATGCGAATAAAAAGAATACTCGGTTATTTCCTATAAGTCTAACATAAACAAATGGGAACCACTCTTGACTGATAATTTATTTATTTATTTTCTCATTAAACTAACCCTAACCCTGTCTTCTTTTTTCCTAGTAGATCAATAAATAGATGAATAAATAATTTATCAGTCAAGGGTGGTTCCCCTTTGTTTATGTTAGACTTATAGGAAATAACCGAATACTCTCTCTCTCTCACACACACAAACACACACATTAGATTGCACAAAAATACATGCACTGTAAATATTCATTGAGAGAAACGGAACACGTCTGTCTCTAAGTCTCTTTCTCTCTATGTATATCTCATTCACTCTCTCTCTCTCTCACACATTCTCTCTCCCCTTCTGTCTCTTTTTCTCTCTATCTCTGTCTATCCCCCTTCTCTCCATTCCTCTATCTGTCTCTGTCTTTATGTATATATGTCATGTTATGTATGTATATATGTTATGTATATATGTATGTTATATATATGTGTATATATATATAAAATGTATATTATTGTAGCGTTAGTTGGTATTCGCCTTGTGGAGTTGTCTGCCCCTCTTGAGTTTGCTGGGTGCCCGCTAGGGCACCATATAGTATTTAAGCGCCGGCTTCAAATCCTTTCGGTCTCTTTCTAGTTTCAGCAACTACGAGCCACATGGGGTAGATTCTATCTAAACCCTCTCGTGGGGCTCCGCCCCCCTTACATTACTGTAAGTCCTCACAGCATGGACTATTCCTAGTCTCATGTCTGTGCCTTTTATTGTATATTTGTATCATTCATGAATGTGTCTTATCTCTTTTTATATGTACTCTGTTTACCATGAACTTTTGTATCAACTGTTATCCATGTGCTGTATGTATTAAATGTTTGTCTATTAACCTTTGTCGGAGTTATTTGTATTCAAAGTATGTTGAACTTTAAACCATCCTTATATTATTATTAAAGGACCAATGTATATAATATATTATTAAAGGACTAAACCACAACCCAACCGCTAGATATAAAACGCAACTGCTGAATAAAAAAGTACACTTGGTCTGAAGATCGCATAGATGAGAAACTGTCAGTAACCAGGCAACATTGACTCCATGTCCTCGCTATCTGGACTTAAATATAAATACTCAATCAATGACATTGAGCACTTTTTACTTATAAATATAGTACCCATATCTCTCTCTCTCTCTCCCTCTCTCTCTCTCTCTATATATATATATATATATATATATATATGTTGAATTTTTAATGATATAAGGCATCAGGTAAATGGTCACTCCTACTTATAGACTCGACTATAAACACGTGACCTGAGAAGGATTCTTATTGTCCCATCACTGGCACTGCTGCTGCTGCTTCTGCTGTATTAATAGAGACTCCGATCTGAGATTATTTCATTGACATTTGGATTCCCTTGGACGACGGACTTACAAGGAATACGTTAACACCGGATTCTTATTGGCTTGCTTACTTATTCATTACATCTGGAACGAAGGATGGCTGCCAGATACTTAACATATATATATATATATATATATATATATATATATATATATATATATATATATATATAACATTATAACATAGTATGCTATATTTCTAAGTAAATAATGCTCAATTTCATGGACGGCCTATCTTTCTGTCTCTCCATATATATATGAGAGTACGTAATAAACACTGTGTTTATTTGATATGGCTTTTCCGATAATTTTTTTTAAGCACATATCCTCCAATATATTATATATATATATATATATATATATATATATTATATATATATATTCATTTTCAGCTTCTCTCTCTATGAGTCCGGAATGAAAAAACAAACTCTGAAGATGATTTTTATAAAAATCGAAATATTGTTCAATATTAGCTATGAATATGATATAAAATATTTTCATTTTAACAGCTTTGTGTGTTTTCATATCCTTTTCTCTCTCTCTCTCTCTCTCCCCCCCCTCTCTCTCTCTCTCTCTCTCTATATATTATATATATATATATATATATATATATATATATATATATATATACCTCTTTTTCATAAATATGCGAACGTCCATTTAAGGCCTAGTGAGTTCTGAATATATGACCATTTGCAGAGGTCCACACCAACAACCTAATTTCGTATAAAATCAATTAGCTAAACGATCGGTAAGCAAATTCTAGACAGGAACACACAAAACATAAATTTATCAATGCATCCACAAATATCTTTGCATCAATTCAGACCGTAGAGTGTTTAATATCTTCGTCTGAATTTCTTGCTATGAGGAATTGTTATTATTATACAATGATTTATTTGGAGCAGAGTCCGCAACTTGGCTGTTAGAGTCACAGCGTTACGACTGATCAACAATAGTTGCTTATACTTAGCAAAAAATACCTTGACAAAGGTGAAGATCACCCGAAATATTGGAAAAATAAAGCAAACCAAAGGACAAAATGAAAAAATAAAAATATTAGAACTCTGTTTTTTGTATATTTTTTGTTCACTTTTTATATATTTCCTATTATAGACAATGAAAGCGCGATGCTCACCAGTCCAATTAATAGCAGCAACTGAAAAAGAAACGAAAAACAATGGAATTATAAAGAAACAAAACAAAATGGCATTATATGAAAGAAAAATGGCATTATATGTGCTTTTCGAAAATAAAAACAATTTTTTGTTCCTTTACTTTATTTGCTTTTTATTTAACCTACAAATGTGTCAGCTCATTTTGCTTGACCCTGTATATATAATTTTATTTCAAAACTCAACCGGTGTGAAAAAAAACAACATATAACTCAGTTTTCAAAATAAGAAAAGATTTCAAACTGATGTCTGAGGAATTTAAACAAAAAAGAAAAAACAGGACATCAT
>CM042174.1:1440132-1445132 GCA_023376005.1 Doryteuthis pealeii
AAATATATCAAAAGTAGCATTTAAATTGAAATACTAGCCCCCATCCCACCCAAACAGGTCAGATAAGGTCCGTTTACCTCATTAATTGAAATAAGACAGTGAAAAACATTGCAATATATTTTAAAACAGTTATTTATCTGTTATTAATGGAACAAAAGCAAAAGGTGACACGTTCTGCTGACAGCGGTTTACGGTAGAATCGCAGTGGTGAGAGAACCGCTGTGAGCTTGAATAGAAATAAGCTTTAGTCTCGATACTTTCTGATCCTCTAATCAGTGTAAATAACGTCTGTGTAAATCTCGTATATATTCATACATTGCATATTATTTCGAAACGTCTCAGTACAAACTATTTGAGAAATTACTTAATGAATAAATGCATTTCTTATCTGATTTCTGCTTCATTTTCATTAAGATAAATAGCTTTCATTACTTATTGGATATATAAACCAATCTTCTATTAATTGTAATGCATATATATGCGATTCTTTATTTCTTTATTTTTGGCGCCAAAACGACTGCATGCAGTAGGAGTAAAATTACCATAATACCAGGGTAAGTCAAAAGTTTTCCATTGTTTTTGTACGTGTAGGAGTAAAATTACAATTACTCCCATGTCCTTTCTGACCCGGAGTAGTATTACCTGTTAGGGTCCCATCTCTGGGTTAAATAGAAAAAAAATGAGTTAAAAATTGAGTACCCATTAAGAATGAATAAAACTAAAACGTCTTCGGCATAAAATAACCCAACAAGGGTTGGCATGCCGTAAAAACCAACCAACCAACCAACCAACCAACAAACGAACCAACCAACCGAAAAATTCTGGAGATCTTGGGGAAAGTGGAGTACCCACTTATTATTATTACTCCCAGGTCCACTTTTTCTGTTAGAATTCCATGTATGGGTTAATAAGAAAAATGAGTTTGAAACATTTGAATACCCATCAAGAATAAATAAAAAAAACAAAACGACTTCGGCATAAAATAACCCAATGGGTTGACATGCCCTAAAACCAACCAACCAACCAACCAACCAATACAAAACTCTGAAACACTGGGAAATGTCGAATAATCATTTATTACCATTACTCCCATGTCCTTTCTGACCCGGTGTGGTAATACCTGTTA
The DNA here is from genome assembly GCA_023376005.1 of Doryteuthis pealeii. NCBI lineage: Eukaryota > Metazoa > Mollusca > Cephalopoda > Myopsida > Loliginidae > Doryteuthis > Doryteuthis pealeii. The sequence continues at coordinate 1,441,259 of CM042174.1, forward strand.
GGGTACAATCTATGGGTTAAATAGAAAACAATGAGTTAAAAATTGAGTACCCATTAAGAATGAATAAAACAAAATGTCTTCGGCATAAAATGACCCAACAAGGGTTGACATGCCGTAAAATCCAACCAATCAATCAACCAACCGGAAAATTCTGGAGATCTGGGGGAACGTGAAGTACCCTCTTATTACCATTACTCCCAGGTCCACTCTGACCCAGAGGGGTAGCACCTGTTAGAATTCCATGTATGGATTAATTAGGAAAACTGAGTTTAAAACATTTGAAAACCCATCAAGAAGGAATAAAAAAAAAACGTCTTCGGCATAAAATAACCCAATGGGTTGACATGCCGTAAAAACCAACCAACCAACTAAACAACTAACACGAAACTCTGAAACACTGGGAAATGTCGAGTAATCATTTATTACCATCACTCCCATGTCCTTTCTGACCTGGAGTGGTAATACCTGTTAGGGTACAATCTATAGGTTAAATAGAGAAAAATGAGTTAAAAATTGAATACCCATCAAGAATGAATAAAACTAAAACATCTTCGACATAAAATAACCCAATAAGGGTTGACATGCCGTAAAAACCAACCAACTAACCAACGAAAAAATTCTAGAGATCTTGGGAAAGTGGAGTACTCATTTATTAACATTACTCCCAGGTCCACTCTGACCCAGAGTGGTAGTACCTGTAAGAATTCCTCGTATGGGTTAACAAGAAAACTGAGTTTAAAACATTTGAAAACCCATCAAGAATGAATAAAACAAAACGTCTTCGGCATAAAATACCCCAACAAGGGTTGACATGCTGTAAAACCAACCAACCAAACCAACCAACCAACCAATAAAAAAATCTCTGGAGCTCTGAGAAATGTGGAGTAATCATTTATTACCATTAATCCCATGTCCACTCTGACCTGGAGTAGTAGCACCTGTTAGGGTCTCATCTCTGGAAAAACATGAGTTAAAAAAATTGGGTACCTATCAAGAATGAATAAAACGGACCATATGACCTTTAGGCACCCCTTTTTGATCTCGATTAAGAAAGGACAAGTTTTTAATTTACACCGTCAATATCCAGTTGTTTTAACAGATGATTTTAAGATTTAAATTTTTTTTTAAAACTAACCCTAACCCTTAACCCTAACCCCTAACCCTAATCCCTAACAAACAACCGGATATTGACGGTGTAAATGAAAAACACGTCCTTTCTTAATCGAGATCAAAAAGGGGTACCTAAAGGTAATATGGTCCAATAAAACTAAAACGTCTTCGGCATAAAATAACCCCATAAGTGTTGACATACCGTAAAATCCAACTAACCAACCAACTAACCAACTTACGTTGTTCGAGACCCCCCCCCATCCTGCCCAAAAGAATTTCTGCTAATGACCGCTAGATGGCGTTGCCAAAGCAGCATATAAGAAGGAGCCACAAGTATCTCATTTTCTTCACTCGCTGGATGCCTTAGAGACAATACCTGTCTCGTCCTCTGATATATGGACGTCTCGTCCACATCTAACCCCGTATCGCGTTAAATATGACATCACTGAATTGTAGTAAATAAACAATGTAATAAACTTACTTGCTTACACACACTCAGAATTAAACACAACCAACTACGAAGTGACACTTGTCACTCATAAAATTTGATATCTCTTAGAAACTTCACGTATACGTACTATAGAGAGATATCTACAGACACACACACATACCCACACACATATACACACATATATTTTATATTCTTAACATACACAAGCACCTTTCACACAGTTTCTTTTCTTTTCATTTAGTTTGCTCGGTCACACACACACACACACACACACACACACACACATATATATATATATATATATATATATATATATAGGCGAGTGTGTTTAATAGTAGCATGTCCATTTGTTCCGTGAAGAACCTCTATGAGGTCATATGGTCCAATAAAACTAAAACGTCTTCGGCATAAAATAACCCAATAAGGGTGGACATGCTACTATTAAACACACTCGCCTACCCGGATTTTAACAGCATGTTAAACCCACAAAAACACTTGAACTTTTATGATTCTTCTATAATGCACCCTTTCTAATAATCTATCAACAATTTCTTCAAATAAGAAATTTTCTCCTGAAGATGACATAAGGTCGAAACTAGTTGAGAATAAACAACATACAAGAAATATTCCTGATTGTCTTTATACTTTTTGTTCACACTATATATATATATATATATATATATATATATATATATATGAAAGTAAATGGAAGTGAATCCGACAGTATGTATAGAAAGTTTTTAGAAAAATCAAGATGTTATTAGTTTGCTGACAGATCTGTTTCGACCTTATAAAGCGGTCTTTTTCAAAGCAACTATATTTATGAGGAAAGACGGAATAAATAAACGGTTAATCACGAGGTACAAACAGACGCTCTCGTTATATATTATATTATATATATATATATATATATATATATATATATATATATATGTAGAAATGGCCTTCTTTTGTGATGAAGTGACAATATCTCTCTCTCTCTCTCTCTCTATATATATATATATAATATATATATATATATATATCATGACTGACAGCAAAAATCCGTAACTTGAAGATTTATATTTTATACCTACATCGGGCACCCCCCCCATATATATATATATATATATATATATATATATATATATATATATATATCTTTATGGACATACACAATCACCTTTTGAAACTCTGATACAACTCAGAACGAATCAGCGGACCAAGAATTAAACTGATGCTTTATCTTTCTACTTCAAGAAAGGATCACAATTTATACCACAAGGGATCTCCGCAGTAAGACTGCTTGCACCTACTGCTCTAAAATATCCACACGAATCGTAATAGTAATTATTTGGAATTATTAAATGTTGCGATAGCTATTTTCTCTTCCAAGTGTAAAAGACAGAATTTATTACCCGGTCAATAGTTGCGGGATTTTTGTTACAATTTCCCACTTTATGATAGGATCTATACAGTATTTATTTTTGATGTCCCAGATATATTTAGAAAGAATATCGGATTACGTATAATGAAATCGAGGCTTTACCAATTTCGAATTATAACCAATATTCATTATTTCTACCTGTGCCATTCATTAACCGCAATTTACGATCCTTCTTTATTTTCTTAACAACAAAGATAAAATACACAAAACTGTTGCAAGAATGGCACCCATTTCGACTCTTGTCATGCAAAATCACAATTTGGCATGACGAAATGCAATTCGAGTGCAATTATCGGTTGAGTCGTGGGAGACGATGAAATTAGTTTCATAGTGTTAATTGAGAGAAGAGAAAAAATCTCTTGGCAAATGTAGCAAATGTATAGAAATGTATATTCATCTAATTAGAATGGAGTTTCGGCGTCTGTTTCTCTGAAACGGAAACTACGTTACCAACAAAGAGTATATATATATATATATATATATATATATATATATATTGATAATTTGAAGGCAACTACAATGCGTATGAAAAATAAAAACAAAAAGATGTTATTTTTGTCTTATCGATTTCGAAGCATAAACTTCATCATCAGAGGTTCGTATCAGAATTACCAATTATATATATATAGTTGGTTCTTTGTTAGTATTGGAGAAATGAGAATAAAGTGCTCGATTACTTTTGTAAGAACTGTATTTATTTATTATAGTGTACAATACATTTAAGGTGCAATTGTTACCATTGGTTTCTAGGCAGCATGCTTGCGCCACTACCCTTCATCACGACCACGCGCTTATGAAGAAATACTTGGGTTCAAAGTATTTCTTCATAAGTATGTTGTCGTGACGAAGGGTAGTGGCGCAAGCATGCTGCCTAGAAACCAATGGTA
>CM042174.1:1447632-1477632 GCA_023376005.1 Doryteuthis pealeii
GAATCCCACAATATGAGGAAAAATGAGTAAAGAAAAGAAATGTAGATGGATAAAATGAATTTAATCGATATCACATTAATCGATATCACTTACACATGTGTTTCGGTCAGTTTATGTGTGTGAAAATATTTCGCATACATTCAAAATAAATGTTCACTCTGATAAAGGTCGATTCTTCTATGTGTGCGATATATTTTCACACACATAAACTGACCGAAACACATGTGTAAGTGATATCGATTAATGTGATATCGAATAAATTCATTTTATCCATCTACATTTCTTTTCTTTCCTCATTTTTCCTCATATATATATATATCTTATTATAATGGAGATTGTGTGTTTTTCTGTCTGTAACCGAAACTATATTACTACTCAAGTCACAATTCCCTTAATTATTTACGTCAAATTCTCCATGATTTCATTCTTTTAAACCTTCAGTTATTAATAAAAATTGTTTTACATTATTAATACTGTTGACCATATCTACGTACAAATAACATGCAATTGTATTTATATATACAAAAAATAGCGGTTTACAGTTTGAACGAGAAGGCTAATTTGCATATTGATATTTAAAATTTTATTTTAATAAATATGTGCTTGGTATTATTGATTTCTAATTGTTTGGTTTTATCTTAAGAAATATAAACAAAAATCTCGTGGATAAATCTTAAAAGAAATTTATTTACAAGAAGAAATAACTGTAATATTATCCTTTACTTCCTATTTTAACTAAATAGTTAAATTAGGAAAATTTACCAATGAAAGAGGGGAGTAAGGGAAAATGATGGAATAGTTAGTTTCAAAGTTGTTCTATTTTTCGATTATACCCCCTCTGTTCCAAATCTTTTTATCTGCATTCTTAGTCAGTTTCATTAGCCTTTCTAATTTAATATATTTTAATATATTAAAACTTAAATACTTGCACCCGGAGGGTGCATATATTTGCTAGTATATATATATATATATATATATATATATATATATATTATATATATATATATGTGTGTGTGTGTGTGTGTGTGTGTGTGTGTATCAGTGTGTGTATGTGTGTATGTGTATGTGTGTGTGTGCGCGTGTGTAAGTGTGTATTAAGAGAATAAATAAAGGAATTATAGAAAAAAAGCAAGACGGAAATATATTGCGAAATGTGCTAAAGACAAATAACCCGAAAAAAACACTATATTTTCATTCCTCCAATTTAAAAAGAAATCACTATACATATATATATATATATATATATAATATATATATATATATATATATATATATATATATCAGTGTTTGTATGTGTGTATGTGTGTGCGTGTGTGTGTTAGGAGAAGGTAATAAAGGAATTATTGAAAAAAAAAGGAAATATATTGTAAGATGTATTAAAGACGAATAAGCCGAAAAATATTTGCTATGTCAAGAAAGACAGTCAAGTTAACACTCAATAAAAGACGAAGATGAGGATTTATCGTCCAATAACATTCATCGCGATGAAGACATTTAAAAATAGCCGGGAGGCCTAAAATTATCTGATTGGTTACCGCCTTATTTCTGGGGGGGGGGGCTGCGGGGGGTAGGGGTGCAACCGGGGGAAAGAACCACGTGATCTCCCGTATAAAAGGTGAGCTTCATGGTTATTAGAATTTGTTTTGTTTTTTTTTGGGGGGGAGGAAATGATATGTGAGAGGCTTTTCTAAAAAACTCTTTGGTGAAGGGCGACAAACTGTTAATAGTTCTTGAATTACTGCCAAGGTCACCTCGTATTGCCCTACAGAAAAAATAGTTTCAGGGTAATATTTTTCCAAATATAAATCCATGACTGTTATTTTGATAAACTAAGTTTGGTTATTTCCTATAATTCCAACCTAAAAAGGGGAACCACTCTGAATTAATTTTATCTGTTAATTATTTTCCCAATAAACTAACCCTAACCCTTAACCACTAACCCCGTTTTCCTAGTAGATCAATGAATAAATAAATAATTTATCAGTCAATCAGAGTGGTTCCCCTTTTTAGGTTGGAGTTATAGGAAATAACCGAAAAATGAGTTTCAAAAATCTATTTAAAAAACAAAACCTCTTCGGCATAAAATAACCCTACAGAGGCGGCATGCCGAAAAATCTTTATTTTTTTTACAGGGTGATCGTAAAGTAACTCTATATTTTAAAAATCTTATAATTTATTTCTGAATCACTATTTAAAAAAAAAATGAATATGAGAAGAACACACATAGCACGGAGTTGTATTCAAACTTCTATATGGGGCCAGCACTCATCCCCAGCCTCTCAAGCCGGTCAGGAATCGCATCAACTGATCTTCCCAGGAACTCTTGTGGAATGGCAGAAATAACTCCTCGTATTCGTCCTTCAAGTTCTTCCAAAGTCATTAGTTTCATAGACTTGCTTCCTCAACCCCAAAGAAAAAAGTCGTAGGGGGTTAAATCAGGGCTTCTGGTCGGACATTCATTCGAGACTCTTAATAAGGACGCATTAAATATACTAAAAATATTTTTAAAAAGAAAAAAAAAGAAAAAATATGTTTAGAGACATATCTTTTCCTCAAATATTAATCTATGACTGTTTCTTTGATAAACAAAGGTTGGTAATTATGTACTTTTGTTTAGTAAATTAGGGAGCTCCAGAAAAAACAGAACCCACAAAGTTTGTAAGAAAACTGTTAATTTTAACTAGGAGGTTTAGGGTTAGGGTTAGGGTTGGGGTTTAGGGTTTAGGGTTAGTTTAATGGGAAAATAAATAAATAATTTGGGTTCTGTTTAAAACTATTAATTTTAACTAGGGGTTTAGGGTTAGGGTTAGGGTTGGGGTTTAGGGTTTAGGGTTAGTTTAATGGGAAAATAAATAAATAATTTGGGTTCTGTTTTACTGAACAGGGTTACCCAGAAAAAACAGAACCCTAACCCTAACCCCAACCCCAACCCTAACCCCAACCCTAACCCCAACCCCAACTCTAAACCCTAATCCTAAACCTCCTAGTTAAAATTAACAGTTTTAAACAGAACTCAAATTATTTATTTATTTTCCCATTAAGCTAACCCTAAACCCTAAACACTAACCCTAACCCTAACCCTAAACACCCTTAGTTAGAATTAACAGTTTTATTAAAAAATGTGTGGGTTCTGTTTTTTTTTTGGGACACCCTAATTTACAAAACAAAAGTGCATAATTACTCTAAGGTGAGTTATGTTCAGGAAACGTCGACTGAATTTTTTTTCTTTTTCTTTTTTTACATTTATTTTAAAAACTATCTTTTTAGAAAGGGCCCTTCAAATGTAATGTTGCGTGTTTATTTCGGTAAGACTGCGTGTGTTCAAAACGTATCAATCGTTGGCATCAATCCGTCTACTAGAAACGATGGCGTAGTGTCCAAAAAAAGGGAAACCACATAGCCTGGGCGGGTTGATATGGAGGATGAACTGTCGCACAAACAGCAGGTCCCCTTCTCCAAACTGCCGAAATGGTCCAAAGAGAAGACACCCCCAAACAAAACAAAACACCCCCCTCCAAAAAACAAAACAATGCAGTTTGGCACCGTTAACCATGATCGGGTACAAGGGTTAAGCAATAAAAAAAGAATACTATAAGAATATATATATATATATATATATAATATATATATATATATATATATATATATATATACCTGTATCGGTCGTTTTTGAAAATTAATGATATCAAATTACACTATACATATGATATCATATATATATATATATATATATATATATATATATATATATATATATATATATATATATATATACCTGTATCGGTCCTTTTGAAAATTAATGATATCAAATTACACTATACATATTATATCATATATATTCATATACATACACACACACACACACACACACACATATATATATATATATATATATATATATATATATATATAAACTTGTATCAGTAGTTTTGAAAACTAATGATATCTAATTACAAATATGAACTGGTAATGCACTAATTAACAATATTCACATTAGCTAACGGGTTAATTATCTCAAATCATATTATATATATATATATATATATATATATATATATATATATATATCATACATATATATATACACTTATATATAAAAACATATATATATATATACATACATATATATATATGTGTGTGTGTGTGTTTTTGTATGTGTGTGTGTGTTTAGTAGTTTCGTGTAAATTTAATGTCGATTAATTAGGTATCTTTACCTTTTTAAGTTTCTTTTGCCCGTAGACATTCGTTGCTTCAACTTAGATGACCCGATTTTAATTTCCTCACGATAATACGTTCAGTTCATTTCGGTTGGATTTATTTTAATTTTATTTTTTGTGGCTTTTATCGTTTATTCCTTTCCATTTCAAACAATTTAAAATTTTCAGTAACATCAAGTGCTAATTTCAGTATTCTAATTAGATATGTACACGTCCATGCGTGTCTCGTGTTTTCTCGCCTTCTCTAACAGACATTATATACATACTAGCAAGAATTGAGGAAAAAGTGGAAGTGAATCCGACAGTTTGAAATATTATGAAAAAATTTAAAAACACAAGTTCATAATCGGGTAATGTTTATTACGCCTACGCTGCAGTGTTTCGATCTGTTTCAATAGATCTTCAACAGGGCTTTCGTTAGTTTGAGAGAAAGAAAACAACATGAAAATATCACAGAAAAATAAGAAATCTTCGAGACCCTTTTGCTTGGTGGTCGGTCGGTCTATTTGAAATTGTTGATGAAAATATTCTCAAGCAAGAATATACGCCCTCCGACAGGTGTAAGTATTTAAATTTTAATGTAATGGAATATATCTAATTAGAAATAATAACGAAATCAAATAAGAACGCATATAAAATGATTTTACTAACAGATTAATTATTTTAATCATTTTACATACTATATTATGAGGTTAAGTAAACAAACAAATGTGTTTATTTTTATATGGCTTTAAGCCGACAATTTTTGAAAGATATATGCTTAATTGAAGTCATACCTAATTTTGAGAAATAATTAGTTGATAATTAATGAATTTAGGCGGGCATATATGTTCAAATGTAAGGCTAAACAAATCGAGAAAATGTCATTCCCTGAATAGGTCGAAATGTACATTCAGGGATTGAAATTTTCTCGATTTGTTTAGCCTTACATTTGAACATATATGCCCGCCTAAATTCATTAATTATTAACTAATTAATTCTCAAAATTAGGTATGACTTCAATTAAGCACATATCCTCCAAAAATACTATATTATATAGTATTATATATACTAGCAAGAATATACACCCTCCGACAGGCGTAAGTATTTAAATTTTAATGTAATGGAATTTATCAAATTAGAAAAAATAACGAAATCAAATAAGAACGCATATAAAATCATTTTACTAACAGATTAATTATCTTAATCATTTTACTTACTATATTATATAGTATTATATATACTAGCAAGAATATACGTCCTCCGACAGGCGTAAGGATTTAAATTTTAATGTAATGAAATACATTAAATTAGAAAGAATGACGAATGTCTTTGTCTACACAAGGACGAGCAGTAAAAAAAAAAAAAGGACACTGTCTCAAGGACATTGAGGTGGTGACTTATTCTGGCCCTATGTAGAACAGTTCTACACTGGCAATTTTTACCGGGGATGTGATTGCTGAAGTGGGGATTACATGAAGGTATTTACCAATATATATATATTTTTTCTTTATCCCCCCTCCCATTTGCCTTCCTATTGCCCCACCATTTCATATGGTTTAATCTCCCTCTTTTACCCATTTAATATACATTGTGACTTTTAAACGATCTACCGGTCGTTACTTTTGACAAAGCACCGGTCGAAAGGGCCCTTAAGTTTTTCCTTCTCTCTTTTCTCTTTCTCTCTATAAAAAAATTCTGATCAATAAAAGTATGTCATTATATATATATATATATATATATATATATATATTAATATATATATATAATCCAAAAGTCCAGAGAAGAAATCTTCCTTACGACACAAGAGTTTTATTTAAAAAACCTGTCGCAGTTTGAGAGCTCAATGTGTGCTCTTAATGTGTGCTCTGTAATTTTAGATTCACAGAGCAAATATATAAGTAAAGAAATAACAAAAGACTTAGAGATTTAGCATTATAGTCTATTTCAGGGAGCTTAGACAAAGTGTGTAACTCTCCCGCATCTGATGAGTCGAGAGAGTTAGACACTTTGTCTAAGCTCCCTGAAATAGACAATAGCTAAATCTCTTTTATTATTTCTTTACTTATATATATATATATATATATATATATATATATTATATATATATATAATTGAATCATATTACCACGACCAGACAACTCGGCAAACACCATTTGCGACATCCTGAGCACTGGACAGCTGTTTCGACCTCCTTTGGTCTCATCAGCAGTGCATACCACAATCTCCGCCAATAGAGATTGAACCAGCGGACCACAGCGTGAAGAACGGGGACTCAACTCACTGGGCCACCAGCCCATGCCACAAACGGAGAATGCCAAATCATCTAGTCGATGGTAACATTAATTCAAACTGCGCAGCCACCTAACCTGTATTGCCGTGTATCACATCGCAGGTTAACACGCTGTGGTCCGCTGGTTCAATCTCTAGTGGCGGAGATTGTGGAATGCCCTGCTGATGAGACCTAAGGAGGTCGAAACAGCTGTCCAGTGCTCCGGATGTCGCAAATGGTGTTTGCCGAGTTGTCTGGTCGTGGTAATATGATTCAATTATCAATTATATATAATTCCTCTATCAAATTTAAATATATATATGTATATATATATATATATATATATATATATATTATATATATATATATATATGTTCTACAACAGGATAAAGATAGTTTAAAACAGTAAATCATCGAATATTTTTTTTATATCTTCATTAATAAATATAACGGCGAAGACAAAGTATATAATTAAGTACCTATTCCGGCTTTTTTTTTAAAGCAAAAAGATAATAATTTTTTTCAGAATACTAGGTGTGTCAAAAAGTTTTAAAAAATGTTGGTCCTTTTTTTATACACCTTATATATATATATATATATATATATATATATATATTCGCATCTGATGTGTCGGGAGAGTTAGACACTTTGTCTAAGCTCCCTGAAATAGACTATAACGCTAAATCTCTAAGTCTTTTGTTATTTCTTTACTTATATATTTGCTCTGTGACTCTAACATTAAGAGCACACATTGAGCTCTCAAACTGCGACAGGTTTTTTTTAAAATAAAACTCTTGTGTCGTAAGGAAGATGTCTTCTCTTGACTTTTGGATTATATATATATATATATATATGTATGTGTGTGCGTGTGTGTACTACAACAGGATAAAGAATAGTTTAAACAGTAAATCATCGAATATTTTTTTATATCTTTCATTAATAAATATATCGGCGAAGACAAAGTATATAATTAAGTACCTATTCCGGCTTTTTTTTTTTTAAAGCAAAAAAGATAATAATATCAGAATAGACTTCTTCTCAGACGGCAATAAGATACTAATTTATCAAAGTGAACAGCATCTAAGATTGGTACTGAAGGAGAACTAAGTAATATAGTCCCACTAATTAGATTAGTGAAAAAAACGATATAAAATTGAATGGCTTTCGTCTTTTTAGTTTTTCAGATAATGAGGTTCTGTGACTACGTATTTATGCATGGATGTTTCAAAATATCACTTTTAGATAAAGGTCTCTCACAGAACCGGCAAACGCTCAAAGAGAGCACTCAAAAAATATATCAGATGTTTATTGAATTTGATAGACTGTGTTTGTTGCTGGTTAGAATATTTCAAAGACACTGGAGGACTGGACGAGTGAAATAGATCTAAAAGGCAAAGAGGTCTGTTCAACAAAAAACAAATAAAATTGTCTGCCCTTCAGACAAAAGATATTGTTTTTAGACGAAATCAAATAGGCTCGTTGCGAGATATGCGTGTTTTATATCAATTATTAACCGTACCGTGGACGTTTTACTGTTTAATTAGTACCTACTGACACGTAAACACGGTCCACGATGAGAATAATTAAAGTTCCAATTACCGTCGAACTGGGAAGACAAGGCAACAAACGATTGTAACTTAAATACAAACCCGAATAGTTGCAAAGTCTACTGCAGAATGACAGGATATTTATAAGACTCAAGGAATGGAATCACCCAAATCCCCCAAATTCATGAATGGGTCATTCTTGGTTTCTATATATGCCCATGTATCATAGTGGTCACGGATCATGAACCACTGCTGTTTGGCGATCGAAATCTGAGTAAGATCCAAAATCCCCGGTTATTTCGACTGATGGAAAAAACCCTAAGATATCGTTTCACCATTCAACACTGCCCTATATATTGTTGCTTCTATTTAGGAATCCGGTTTAGTTCTGGAGCTACGGTACATGTAGCACATATTGGGTAATTTGATTTGGTGCAGTAAAGTTTTGTTTTGAAACACTCTTCTTTGGCCCTTATTTCAGCTAGATGGTCGGTCGGAGAGGCCCACTACGATCAATCGGCTGGTCACGTCATGCCATAGCACCTATATGACTATTCCGACCCTATTGCCCTTATGGCAACCGCAACCTCTTTTATCATATGGGTGCTAGAAGGCGGCGTCTGGGGGTCTCCATGTCCAGGGAATGACGCTAAACTATATCTGATGGTGAGGTTCCAGTTCTGGAGGTTTGGGGAATGTCAAGCACCCCTTCATCACCATTGCTCCCTGGTCTACTCTGACCCGGAGAGGTAGTACCTGTTAGGATCCCATCTATGGGTTAAATAGAAAAAATGTGTTTATAAACAAAATTGATTATCCATTTAGAATGAATTTATTTTCAAAACTTCATCGGCATTAAATGACCAACTGAGGTTGATATGCCGTAAATCAAACAGAAAATGGTCCCTTGAAATTCTTAGCGCTTTTCTTTCGTCGTTATATTTGTCTTGAATTATCAATGATAAAATTTATTTGGTTGATGTAGTGGACCAATTCTCCAAATGTTTCAGCATTCTTGTTGGGGTTCACTTCATTAATCAATCAATATTAGATTCGATGTTTATGTTCCCCCCTCCCCCGTTGTTTTTATCTACATTCATATTTCCTTTCGGCAAAATCTAATCTTCTACAAAGACCCGTTTTAGCTCAGTCGGCATAAAACAACCCAACAAGTGTTGTCATGCCGTAAAATCCATTCAACTAACCAACCAATTATCCACACTTTCGCCATAACGCATCATTACTATTGCCACATTGCGTTCTGTGCACACGTGCTTATAGTTGGTACTGTTGTGGTCACGTGATCAATGTTTGAGCCTAATCGCACCGTTTTGCTTGCTGTCTTTATAGTGTAAATATGTTCACCACCCCGTCCGCATGAGCAGGATGTGACACAAGGTCAATTTCTTAAGCGGAGTTGAACAGGTTTGAATTCAGAGTTTTCCTTCCCTAGACCGGTTGCCTAACCAAGGTTACAGAGCCCAGTCTGCCCTACTATTTATCCATAGCTGGAGGGAGAGTAGGATTCATACCTTTCCCAAAGGTATTAGCGCTAAGTGAAATGCAATTACCACATCAAGGAATTGAACTCGGGGCGACAAGTCCATTTCCCATGACTTTAACCATTACACCACGCGCTTCCATTATTTATCTATTTATTGATCTACTAGGAAAAAAGAAGACGGGTTAGGGTTTAGGGTTAGGGTTAGGGTTTAGGGTTAGTTTTAATGTGAAAATAAATAATTTATCAGTCAAGAGTGGTTCCCCTTTGTTTTTATTGGAGTTATAGGAAATATTCTTCTTTTTGTTGTCTAGACGGCCGCTGTTAGAAATAAATATTAGATGTTACCCGAACTTCATTGACACAAGTGAAATTATTCCGCACGTCTGTCGTCATTTGCTTCCAGTTAATAAACGCATTGTTAAAATCGATTTTTTTTCTTTCTAAAGAAGTCATGTCCAGATATTACTTCGTAAAAATGTAATGTATATACTAATACTCGTGTTCCTTAAAAGCACGACCGTTATCATCTTGCAGCACCCTCTGGTTAAAAATGAGACCGCCCAAAGATGAAATGCAAAAATGTAAATCTTGCTTATCTGGTGTGGCTTAGACGCTGAATTCTTATTTCTTATTTTAGGCAGAACTAAGTTTCCATTTAAAATGTTTTTAATTTTTTTTACTCTTTTAATAAATTTTTCTCTATTCCCCCAATCTTATCATAATAGAGATTATGCTTATGTCTGTCTGTAACCGAAAGTACGTCACCCCGACGTCAAAATATCCTTAATTATTTCCGTCATATTATCCATTATTATATTTCTTATTCAAATCTCAATCATTAAAAAAAACCATCTTCATAAGAACACTTGTTTTATTTTCTAAGACATACTTTATATAACCCATGCGATTTGACTCTCTCTGATGATGAGGTTCCAGTTTTGGAGGTTTGGGGAATGTGGAGCATCCCTTCATCACCATTTGCTCCCTGGTCCACTCTGACCCGGAGTGGTAGTACCTGTTAGTGTCCCAACTATGGGTTAAATAGAAAACATGAATTTATAAACAAAATTGTATTATCCATTAAAAATGAAATTATTTAAAAACTTTGTCAGCATTAAACATTTTTTTACCAATAGAACCATTCGGTATAAAATAACCCAAGGGGTTGACATGCCGTAAAACCCAACCAACCAAACCAAACCAAGCGATTTCAAGAGTAGGTACCACCTCGAGATAAAAATTTTCTTTATCCCCCCAATCTTATTATAATGGAGATTATGCTTATGTCTGTCTGTAACCGAAAGTACGTCACCCCGACGTCAAAATGTCCTTAATTATTCTGTCATATTATTAATTATTATATTTCTTATTCAAATCTCAATCATTAAGAAAACAACTTCATAAAAACACTTCTTTTATTTGATGAGATATACTTTATATAACCCAAGCGATTTGAAGATAAAATTAGTGGAACACGTGTCTGCCTTAAAATCTCAGGATCAACTGATTAATTTTCAAAACTAATTTTCTTTCTATTGCCGCCTGATCACATGATTGAAACCATCCAATTCCAGCCAAGAATCCAATACTGACCTCAAGGTTATTACCTGTCAGTCAAACTCATTTGACTTAATGTCTCTGAGTACAAAAGTTCTATTGTTATATACCTCTCTTATTCTTCTGGCCTACTTCTGATCGTCTAGTCTTCTGTCTTCTATCTTCTAGTGGTCTTCTAATGGTCTGGTATATCTTCTACAGGTCTCGTCTGGTCTTCTTGTATGGGGATTCCGTGTCTGGTTCTGCTGGGGACCATTTCTTATCAGAAGCCTTGTGTCATTGTTAGCTTTTAGTAATAACAACAAGACTTCGATTTACTTTGGATGTTAGTTTATTCCGGAACCCAGGCCAGACAACTGCGCGCTGAGAGTCACATCTTGCTAGCTACTAACTCTGCAACTGACTAACTGCAACTAACTACTGCAACTAACTTACTGAGTTGCCCACCTTAAACCGGAAGGGGGGCTTTCTATCGGGGTTCCGTTCTCACGATTCTATCCCCAGAAAGCAAGGTGAGAGTGAGGTCAAGCATTGTCACTCACTCTCAAGGCCATCAGCTGTACTGATCGCCATAAGGATTTCTATACTACCTTAAAAAGTAATAGGGATCCAATTAATATGTAACACTATTTTACTTTTCAAATTCAAATAACATTTGTACACTTCATTTCCAGTAGTTTACTTTTTAAGAGTGTTGTCACCTTAGGTAAATAATGGACCATTCTGTTTTTCTTGTGAATAAATAAAGGGAAGAAAAGAGACATGCTACACAGAAGAAAAATATCAAGAAAGAAAGAAAGAATGAAAAAAAGAAAGAGCGCAAGAGAACAATAGAGAGCGAATGAGAGCGCGCAGAAGCGATAACGCTAATCTATTTCAATCAAACATAATGAAAAGATGAAAAAAAGGTAAGAAAGAAAAATAAAGTTAGAGAGAATTAAATCAAGATTATTATACTTTTTACATACTGAACTGTTCTGCAATAGCTCTTAAGTAAACATATAAAATTTTACAATGATTAAATTATTATACTGTGGTATATCCACAGGTCATGATTGTGATTATTATTATTTTCACTCCTTTTGAGTTTTTCACATCAGCGTTATGATGTTATTTCACATGACTCTTTTGAGTATTCTAGCCGATTGCAGCAATGCAGTATTCTGGATGGTCTCAATTCTTCCTCTGATTTCCAGATCCTCCAGTCTTTTTTCCAAGATTTTGGGACTGTTTCAAATGCACCAACTACAATTGGTATCACTTTGACCTTCATATTCCATAGCTTTTTCAATTCTCTGGTAAAGTCCAGGTATTTATCCATCTTTTCATTTTCCTTCAACTTCACCCTGTGATCTGCTGGAACCGCAAAGTCTACCAGTTGACACGTTCTCTTTTTTTGTTAATGAACACTAGGTCTGGTCTCCTGGCTGGGATAGGGTGATCTGTCTTTATCTCAATGTCCCAGAGAATTCTATGGGTTTCATTCCCAATAACAGAATCTGGTTTATGGATATACCATTTTGTTTTATGGTCAAAATATTATTATTATTATTATTATATGTCTCTTACATGTAGACATTTGGACAAAAACAAATACTACACAGAAAAAATATTATAAAAAAGATAACACTAATCTGTTTAAAACGAACATAATGAAAAGATGAAAAGAAGGAAAGAAAGAAAGAAAGAAAAAACGAGTGAGAGAGAATTAAATTAGTATTATTATACTTTTTACATATTGAACTATTTAGCAATAGCTCTTAAGTAAACATATAAAACGTTGCAATAATCAAATTATCATACAATGATATGATAGTTAAATTAGGAAAATTTAGCAATGAAAGACAGGAGTTTCAGTTGTTCTATTTTTTTCGATTATACCCTTTCTGTGTGTGTGTTTGAGTTTGAGTTTGTGTTTAACGGCATATCAACCTCTGTGGGTCATTTAATGCCAAAAAGGTTATTTGTGATTTCAGTCTTTAAAGTAGTGGTTCTATGGAGATATTCGGTTATGTTCTGTTATATCTTGTTGAAAAGGTTGCTTTTTTATTATAAAATTTAAAATGTTTTCAGGGTTGTATTCTTAAAGATGTCTTTCAGGTTTCTTGCTTGATAGTAATTTGCGCGGATATGTTTAAGTCTGTTACAATTTAGAAGAATATGTTTGGTTGTAAGTTGTACTTTGCATGTTGGGTACACTGGGGAATCCCCTCCTTTTAACAGGTACGAATGGGTAATGTGGGTGTGCCCAATACGCAATCTGGCGAGTATTACTCCTTTACTTCTAATATTTCTGTGGCCTGTCGGCCACTCTCCAATAGCTTCGTGTATTTCGTGGAGTTTTGGGTAAGATTGTCCCATGATTTCTGCCATTTGTCTAATATAAATTTGTTTTGATTGGTTTCAGATCTGTCTATGGGATTTTTGATTTGCTCATATCTGTTTGAAGTGCTTTTTTCGGCTTTGTCTGCTTTTTCATTTCCTTGGATACCAATGTGACTTAGTATCCGGGTGAATATGATATTATTCTTTTTAGAGTGAGTGTTTAGTTTGTCTAGGAGCTTCGTGATCAGTGGAGATGATGTGTCTTTGTTATCTAGTGCCAACAGGACTGATTTAGAGTCCGTGCATATAATAAATTTGGAAGCTTTGTGATTTGCTATGATATTCATAGCTAGATCAATGGCTGTGGTTTCTGCACTGTAGATTGAGGCGTTTTAAGGATTCTGTTTCAATTTTTTTTAAATCTGCATTCTTATTTAGTTTCATTAGCCTTTCTAATTTGATATAGTATTTCATTACATTAAAATTTAAATACTTGTACCCGGAGGGTGCATATATTTACTAGTAGAAATAATAGTTGTATTTATCTCATCTTTTGTGCTACGTGGAGATGCTTGAATCCGATTGCTCGGCCGATGATCAGTTGGCAGACAATTCCTTGTTGTTTGGAGTCTGGGAACCAGCTTGGGGTGCTGGGCGACATCTTACCTTGTGCTGTTTATAGTTTTTAGTAATAACACAAGTCCAGTTTCGGTAATTTTCACCTTTAGTTGTTAAAATTCCTAGCATAAAATTGTGCGTGCGCATTATCTGAAATGAACTTAATTGTTATTAAGAACACATTTTATGATATTTTTGTGTTAAAGCATGCAGTTGTAGTGTTTTCGAAAAATTTCTAAGATTTGTGTATTTCGCACGAAGACTTTCAAAATGGCTACCGCTTGTTTCAAAGTGAAAGTCAGTTGGCTAAATTCCTAGCATAAAATTATCTGAAATGAAGTTAATTGTTATTAATAACACATTTTATGATATTTTTGTGTTAAAGCATTCAGTTGTGTTGTTTTCGAAAAAGTTTCTGAGATTTGTTTATTTCGCACGGAGACTTTCAAAATAGCTACCGGTTTGGTTCAAAGTGAAAGTCAAGGGAGGTTACTCTAATTGCCTTATTTGCTAGGAATTGACAACTAAAGGTGAAAATTACCGGCCCACTTTTTTCCTATGAGATTTTTTATCCATGGTCCTGCTAGTAAACTTTTTAATGTCCTATTGTATTTCTTAAAAATAGTATTTTTCGGTCGCTGTTTGAAATAAATATTAGATGTTGCCCGATACTTCTTTTGACTCAGCTGAAATTATTTCCGTCACGTCTGGTCGTCAGTTTGCCTCCAGTTTCATAAAACGTTCTGTTACAAATCGATTTTTTTTTCTCCAAAACGAGTCTGTGGAAGATATTACTCGTTAAAAATGTTTATATTAACAAAATGTCCATTGGTTATTTATATAAATCAAGATCCGCCATTATCTTGAAATATATTTTCTTCAGAACGGATGACGAGGAAGTATGGCTGAGACAAGAAACAAATCGCTTCCCCCCAAAACACGTTGACACCCTGAATTTATATTAAAACCCGATTTAGCAAGCAAATGTAAATTTTAAATTATTGTGCTTAAATTAGTTTATCTAATATCTTAATTCTTTTGCCTAACTATTAAACCATTCACAGCGGCCTCTCTCACCACTTTGACCTACCGTAATTAATCAAATTATTTTAATAGAAAATAATAATATGATTATAAATAATTAATTGATTATATTTATATTTTATTATAGGATGAAAAAAAACAAAACTATTCTGTTTTTGATTTATCGTTTGTCGTAAAACAAAACAACAATTTTTTTTCATTTGACGTCCTTCCCGTTAGACAAAGTTGGTTTTCAATAAGAATAAAAACATATTCATTTTAATTTTGAACAGCAAACCTTTTTTAATGGCTATTATTAAAAAAAAGAAGAATCTAAACTTGTTTTTGAAATATTTTTTTACGAAAGTTCTTTCCGTAAAAAATATTCAAAAACATTAGTTCAGATAAATTGATTTTTTCAACACCGGATGTCATTTTTTCTAGTAATATAAATATATATATATATTTATATATATATATATGTGTGTGTGTGTGTTGTGGGGGGGGTGATTCAAGTGTTTCCTTGACAGGATTAACCTGAAATTGAAAACTCAACGTACGTAGTATTATAAGGAAAAAAAACAAAACAAAAAAAATAACAAACCAACAACAACAAAAACAACAAAAACAAAAAAAACAAAACAAAGAACCGAACTGACGAAACAATATGTTGAAATAAATTTTATATCCGTAACAAGGTATATATAATATATATAGTATAATATATATATTAGTGTACAATTTTATTTTCATTTATATATATATATATAATATATATAATATATACTATATGAAGTAGGAACAGAATCAATGTGTTTGAAATGGCATAGCGACAATTTTTTTTTGGTGAATTTTATAGCACATAATCTCGCATATATAATATATAATATATATATATATATATATATATTATATATATATATATATAGTGGTACATATGCATTTAAAGTGCCCAATTGTTACCATTGTTTCTAGCAGAATGCTTGGTTAACCCTTCAATGATCGAATATATAATATATGGTATTTTGTGAAAAAGGCGATCTTACGCGATGAAACAGGGTTACAATGGTTAATTGATTAGCATAGATTCATCCCATGAAGATTCCTTATGGTGAAACTCGAGTAGTGTTATTACCGTGTACCTTTATCATAATATAATATATATTATCATATATATATATATATTAAGTTTATTTTGGAAAATAGAATCTGAACTGAAGATTTTCGGAAACTGAGGCTTTCGTCTAAAGAAATCAATCCTTTTCCATAAGTTTTAACGTATGACCAGTGTTCCATGGCTTGACTAAAGAAGAGATGTGTTACCAAGAATAAGAGAAGATGTGAACAAAACAAAAGGAAATGCCAAAGGGAAGGTAATTCAGTGTTTGTACAAGGAAATTGCCTTTGAGAAGACAAATAACCTCGATCCTAATTAATCTGGTTTGATCACACGTCATTTGATCGGGACATTAAAATGTCAAATAAAAGTGTCGAATGTTCGGAGGTAGGTTTTAAATTCAAAGTTGAATGCTTCAAGTAGAATTATTGGTCTGGTTTTATTTCTCTGGACAGATTAAACGGCAATATGTGTCAATAAAAAATGGGGGAAAGGGGGGTTGCCTGTATGTTGTGTGTGTGTGAGTGTGTGTGTGTGTTAGTGTGTGTGTGGTGTGAGAGAGAAGAGAGACGAGAGGAGAGAAGAGAGAGAGAGAGACATAAGGCAACGTTTTATAAAATAGAAATCTTATTAAGAGACAGAAACGAAACAAGAAAAAAGCGAAAAGAGAGAGTTGACAGAGAAGAGAGTGAGTGAGTGAGTGTGGGGTGTGTGTGTGTGTGTGGTGGTGTGAGAGAGAGGAGAGAAGGAAAGAGAAAGAGAGAGTGCAACAACGTCTTATAAATAAGAGCTTAATTAAGAGAAGAGAACGAAAGAGAAAAAATAAGGGGAACGTAATACAAGATAGATAGACAGATACAACGGCATTGTGTTAGAGAGAGAGAGAGAGAGAGAGAGAGAGAGAGAGAGAGAGAAGAGAGAGAGAGAGAGAGAAGAGAGAGGGCAATAAAGCAACTTTTTTATAAAATAGTGATATTTTAAGAGACAGAAACAGAAGAAGAAAAGAGGAAAGGGGGCGTTGACAAGATATATATATATATATAATTATATCATATACACACCCAGAGAGAGAGAGAAAGAGAGAGAGAGAGAGAGAGAGAGAGAGAGAGAGAGAAGAGAGAGTTTACGGAGAAAGAGAGACAGAAAGAGATATAGAGAGAGTAGTAAAGAAAGAGAGAGAAGAGAGGGGAATAAAGAGAGTAATAGAGAGAAATATGAAGAAAGGGAAGAAAGAAGAGAGTGGGAGAGAGAGAGAGGAGAGTTGACGAGAGAGAGACAGAAAAAGAATGAGAGAGAGGGGGTATAAAGAGAGATAGAGAGAATAGGAAAGAGAGGGAACAAAGAAAGAGAAGGAGAGAGATAGAGATGAGATAGAAGAGAAAAAGAGAGAGAGGTATGCCGGAGAGTAGGAGAATGAAAAAAGAACGAGAAACAGATACAGAGAGAGTTTCTAATAGACAACGTCTTAATAATAGAACTCATATTAAGTGAGAAATATATATCAATATGTATTTATGGCCCTCACGTAGTGTAATGATTAGCTGTTTGTGAGTTCGATTCTCATTAGCCACTCCTTACTCCTGGCCTTTGTGGCCACATCTAAGCTTAAGCCTTGTAAAAGAACTATATTATATTGTATTATCTGAACGACAACCAGACAAAAAGTTCCAGGATCATCACCATTGGCAATGCAGATGGTTTTATCCCTTTTAACTGCAGCAGAGCTCCGGAACAGGAGCCTCCCCCAGATAAATTACAGGTGACCCCGTATCGTGATGACCTTGGGAAATTTAATTTATTTTCTTCCGGAGTCCATCTTTATATGGGTTTAAATCGAACTTAAGCGAACGCTAAATTCCATCATCGTATGTCACCCCCCACCGAAAGAATGAAACATCAAAGAAAAAGAATTAAACTAAAAACCCCGCGGAATTGAACAATGAAATTTTTTCAGTTGTTGATATATTAATGAATAAAAATATATAATGCACAGTTTAATTTTATTTAAAAACTTTTATTTTTTTTTTAGCTCAGTCAACTTTGAAACCACCGTATCTGAGGTCGAAACACAGATTCTCAAAGATCGTTTGTTCAAAGTTAATGACCTGGAAAGTTGTACAAGTTTTTGAATAAAATAACTGCATTATTTATTCGTTAATATATCAACACTGAAAAATTCATTAAATTCGGTTAATTCACTGATTTTTGGTATTTTTTTTTCTTTCGGCGGGGTGACATAAACAATGGTGGAATTTAAGTCCGTTAGTTCGATTTAACTTTATATATTACACTTTAAACCGAATCAGACAAAATTGACCAACAATGGAGATTTTGATGATACTCGAAGTAAAATTGGTAATGACCTATTAAAACATTAGTAATTAATCTGCGTTATTCGACTGTTTTGTCCTCATCTTCATTGTTTATCTGTACAACGTTTTCGGCGATGTGCCTCCGGCCTTTCTCAGGTATTTCTTGTCGGACACGGGAACCTTCTTTTTTCGGACTCAGGAATTTTCTTTTCGAAACTCGGGAGACCTTCTTTACGACAAGAGGTTCCGAGAACCGAAAAGTTCTTGTCGTAATCGGGAGCCCCATCAAACGGAACTTGGACCTAACGCCTTTTTATTCAGTCACTGGGGTTATCCTGTTCTCAATTCTGCTAACCATATTGGGGTAGAAGGCGTTAGCTGTGTTAATCATTTATTTATAATTACTGCTGCCCTTGACCAGGAATTGAACCTGCAGTCTAGAGATAACTGTCACTTTAGATACGTCTTAACCTAAATCTTTATCCACTAGCATGTGTCCAATTAACATCGTATGTCCCTAGCATACTTACCCGGCCCTTCGCCCTGTGTCCAATGGCTTCAGCTATTGAAACCGGTAAGATATGTAATATCAATCGTAATTCGCAAGGGACATTCCTTCTAAGGCAACACAGTCCCCTCAATATTAAACTGCTGGTTTTATTGCCCAGTGCCTGAGGCGCCACAAAAGAGGAATTCCGAAGGGATACACGCAATTTTTACGGCTAGGCACTGGAGCTTCGGTTGTGCGTAAGGCTTCCTTCGGAATTCCTCTTTTGTGGCGCCTCAGGCAGCTGGGCAATTAAACCAGCAGTTAAATTGAGGGACTGGGTGTTGCCTAGAAGGAATGTCCCTTGCGCGAATTACGTTGATATCTACATTATTCTTACGGTTCAATAGCTTGAAGCATTGGACACAGGGCCCGAAAGGCCCGGGTAAGTATGCTAGGGACATACGAATGTTTTAATTGGACACATAGGCCTAGTGATAAAGGATTTAGGTTTAAGACAGTTCTAAGTGACAAGTTATCTCTTAGACTGCAGGTTCAATCCTGGTCAAGGGAAGCAGTCAATATATTGAATATGATTAACACAGCTTACGCCTCTACCCCAGATATGGTAGCAGAATAAAAGCAGGATACCCCAGTGGACTGAATAAAGGGTTAGGTCCAAGTCTCGTAATGGCTCACCGATTACGACAAGAACGTTTTCGTCTCGGAAACCTTCCTGTCGTAGAGCGTTCCCCGAGTTCGAAAAGAAAATTCTGAGTCCGAAAAGAAGGTCCCGTGCCGACAAGAAATACCTGAAGAGGCCGGAGGGCACATCGGCCGAAACGTTGTACGATACAATGAAGATGAGGACAACAGTACCGAATAACGCAGATAAATACTAATGTTTTAATAGTCATACAATTTTAACTTTCGGAGTATCATCAAAATTCTCCCATTGTGTCAATTTTTGTCTGATTCGGGTAAAGTGTAATATAATAAAGGTTAAATCGAACTAAACGGACTTTAAATTCCACCATTTGTATGTCAACCGCCGCCGAAAGAAAAAAAAAATTACCAAAAAAAATCAGTGGAATTAACCGAAATTTAATAATTGTTTCAGTGTTTGATATATTACGAATTAAAATAATGCAGTTATTTTATTCAAAAAACTTGTACAACTTTCCAGGTCAGTTAACTTTGAACAAACGTATCTTTGAGAATCTGTGTTTCGCCTCAGATACGTGGGTTCAAAGTATGACTGAGCTAAAAAAAAAAGTTAAAAGTTTTTAAATAAAATAACTGGTGGCATTATTATATTTTATTCATTAATATATCAACACTGAAAATATCATTAAATTCGGTTAATTCTCTATTTTGTTTCTTCTTTCGGTGGGGTGACAACGATGATGAATTTAGGTCTCGTTAAGTTCGATTTCAAACCCCATATAAAGATGACTGCCGAAGAAAAATAAATAAATATTCCCAAGTCATATCACGATACGGGGTCACCTGTAATTTTCTGGTGTGAGGCCTCTTTCCGGAGCTCTGCTGAGTGTAAAGAGGGATAAAACATCTGCATTTGCCAAGGTGATGATCCTGGAACTTTTTGTCTGCGTGTCGTTCAGATAATACATATAAATATAGTCTTACTAAGCTTAGCTTAGAGATGTGGCACAGGCCAGGAGTAAGGAGTGCCTAATGAGAATCGAACTCGACAAACAGCTAATCATTACACTACGTGAGGTGCCTAAATACATATGATATATATTTCTCACTTAATATGAGTTCTATTAATTAGACGTTGTCCTATTAGAAACTCTCTCTGTATCTGTTTCTCGTTCTTTTTCATTCTCCTACTCTCGCTACCTCTCTCTCTTTTTCTCTCTATCTCTATCTCTATCTCTCTCTCTCTCTTTCTTTGTTTCCCTCTTCCTATTTCTCTCTACTCTCTCTTTATACCCCCTCTCTCTCATTCTTTTCTGTCTCTCTTTCTCGTCAACTTCTCTCTCTCTCTCTCCCACTCTCTCTTTCTTTCCCTTTCTCATATTTCTCTCTATGTACTCTCTTTATCCCCCTCTCTCCTCTCTCTTCTTTCTCTCTCTCTATATCTTTTCTGTCTCTCTTTCTCGTAAACTCTCTTCTCTCTCTCTCTCTCTCTCTCTTCTTCTCTCTCTCTCTCTCTCTCTCTGCTGTGTGTGTATATATATATATATATATATATATATATCTTGTCAACGCCCCCTTTCCTCGTTTTCTTCTTCGTTCTGTCTCTTAATAAGATCACTATTTATAAAAAGTGCTTATTGCCCTCTCTCTCTCTCTCTCTCCTCTCTCTCTCTCTCTCTCTCTCTCTCTCTCTCTCTCTCTCTCTAACACAATTGCCGTTGTATCTGTCTATCTATCTTGTATACGTTCCCTTATTTTTCTTCTTCGTTCTCTCTCTTAATATAAGCTCTATTTATAAGACGTTGTTTTCACTCTCTCTTTCTCTTTCTCTCTCTCTCTCTCTCACACACAC
This sequence comes from Doryteuthis pealeii, assembly GCA_023376005.1. Lineage (NCBI taxonomy): Eukaryota > Metazoa > Mollusca > Cephalopoda > Myopsida > Loliginidae > Doryteuthis > Doryteuthis pealeii. The sequence goes on from CM042174.1 coordinate 1,469,109, forward strand.
ACACACACACACACAACACTCACTCACTCACTCTCCTCTCGTCAACTCTCTCTTTTCGCTTTTTCTTGTTCGTTTCTGTCTCTTAATAAGATTTCTATTTATAAAACGTTGCTTATTGTCTCTCTGCTCTCTCTCTCTCTCTCTCTTCTCTCTCTCTCACACACACACACACTAACACACACACACACTCACACACACACACATACAGGCAACCCCCTTTCCCATTTTTTATTTGACACAATTGCCGTTGTATCTGTCCCAGAGAAATAAAACCAGACCAATATTCTACTGAAGCATCAACTTGAATTTAACCTCCTTCCGACATTCGACACTTTTATTTGACATTTAATGTCGCCATCAAATGACGTGTGTCAAACCAGATTAATTAGGGATCTGAGGTTATTGTCTCTCAAGCAAATTTCCTTGTACAAACACTGAATTTACCTCCCTTTGCATTTCCTTTTGTTTTGTTCAACATCTTCTCTTATTCTGGTAAACACATCTCTTCTTTAAGTCAAGCCATGGAACACTGGTCATACGTAAACTTTGGAAAAGGATGATTTCTTTAGACGAAGCCTCGTTTCCGAAATCTCAAGTTCAGATCTATTTTCCAATAAACTAATATATATATATATATATATTATATATATTATGATAAAGGTACACGGTAAATAACCTACTCGAGTTTCACCATAAGGATCTTCATGGTTGAATCTGCATCAATTAACCATTGTAACCTGTTTCTGGTAAGTCGCCTTTTTCACAAATACCATATATATATATTCGTCCATGAAGGGTTACCAAGCATCTGCCTAGAAACCAATGGTAACAATTGCACTTTAAATGCATTGTCACACTATATATATATATATATATATATAATATATATATATAATATATATATATTGCGAGATTATGTGCTTAATTAAATCACCAAAAAAAATTGTGGCTATTGCCATTTCAAAACACAATTGTTTGTCCACTTCATATATATATATATATATATATATATATAATATATAAATGAAAATAAATTGTACACTATATATATATATATATATATATATATATACCTTGTTACGGATATAAATTTATTTCAACATATTGTTTCGTCAGTTCGGTCTTTGTTTTTTGTTTTTTTTTGTTTTTTTGTTATGTTTGTTTGTTTGTTTTTTTTGTTTTGTTTTTTTTTTTATAATACTACGTTACGTTTGAGTTTTCAATTTCAGGTTAATCCTGTCAAGGAAACACTTGATATCACCCCCCACACACACACACACACATATATATATATATATATATATATATATTTATATACTAGAAAAAAGCACTCCGGTGTTGTAAAATCAATTTATCTGAACTATGTTTTAATATTTTTTACGAAAGAACTTTCGTAAAAAATATTAAAACATAGTTTAGATCTTCTTTTTTTTAATAAAGCCATAAAAAAGTTTTGCTGTCAAAATTAAAAATGAATATGTTTTTATTCTTTATGAAACCAACTTTCTAACGGGAAGACGTCAAATGAAAAAAATGTTTGTTTTGTTTTACGACAAACGATAATCAAAACAGAATAGTTTGTTTTTCATCCTATAAATAAAATATAAATTATTAATCAATTAATTATTATAATCATTATTATTATTTATTAATTAATTGATTAATTACGGTAGGTCAAAGTGGTGAGAGAGCCGCTGTGAATGGTTTAAAGTAGGCAAAGAATTAAGTATATTAGATAACTAAATTTAAGCACATAATTTAAATTTACATTTGCTTGTAAAATCGGGTTTAATATAAATTCAGGGGTGTCACGTGTTTTGGGGGAAGCGATTTGTTTCTTGTCTCAGCCATACTTCCTCGTCTATCCGTTCTGAAGAAAATATATTTTTCAAGATAATGGCTGAGTCTTGTTTATATAAATAACCAATGACATTTGTAATATATAACATTTTAACCGAGTAATATCTTGACAATGACTCGTTTTGAGAGAAAAAAAAATCGATTGTAACAGAACGTTTATGAACTGGAGGCAACTGACGACAGACGTGCGGAATATTTTCAGCTGAGTCAAAGAAGTCCGGGCAACATCTAATATTTATTCAAACAGCGACCGAAAAATACTATTTTTAAGAAATACAATAGAACATTAAAAAGTTACTAGCAGGACCAGGGGATAAAAATCTCATAGGAAAAAGTGGGGTAATTTTCACCTTTAGTTGTCAATTCCTAGCAAATAAGGCAATTAGCAGTAACCTCCCTTGACTTTCACTTTGAACCAAACCGGTAGCTATTTTGAAAGTCTCCGTGCGAAATAAACAAATCTCAGAAACTTTTTCGAAAACAACACAACTGAATGCTTTAACACAAAAATATCAATAAATGTGTTATTAATAACAATTAACTTCATTTCAGATAATTTATGCTAGGAATTTTAGCCAACTGACTTTCACTTTGAAACAAGCCGGTACCATTTTGAAAGTCTTGTGCGAAATACACAAATCTTAGAAATTTTTCGAAAACACTACAACTGCATGCTTAACACAAAAAATATCATAAAATGTGTTCTTAATAACAATTAAGTTCATTTCAGATAATGCGCACGCACAATTTTATGCTAGGAATTTTAACAACTAAAGGTGAAAATTACCGAAACGTGGACCTTGTGTTATTACTAAAAACTATAAACAGCACAAGGTAAGATGTCGCCCAGCACCCCAAGCTGGTTCCCAGATCCAAACAACAAGGAATTGTCTGCCAACTGATCATCGGCGAGCAATCGGATTCAAGCATCTCCACGTAGCACAAAAGATGAAGATAAATACAACTATTATTTCTACTAGTAAATATATGCACCCTCCGGGTACAAGTATTTAAATTTTAATGTAATGAAATACTATATCAAATTAGAAAGGCTATGAAACTAATAAGAATGCAGATTTTTAAAAAAAAATTGAAACAGAATCCTTAAAACGCCTCAACTACAGTGCAGAAACCACAGCCATTGATCTAGCTATGAATATCATAGCAAATCACAAAGCTTCCAAATTTATTATATGCACGACTCTAAATCAGTCCTGTTGGCACTAGATAACAAAGACACATCATCTCACTGATCACGAAGCTCCTAGACAACTAAACACTCACTCTAAAAAGAATAATATCATATTCACCCGGCATACTAAGTCACATTGGTATCCAAGGAAATGAAAAAGCAGACAAAGCCGAAAAAAGCACTTCAAACAGATATGAGCAAATCAAAAATCCCATAGACAGATCTGAAACCATCATAAACAAATTTATATTAGACAAATGGCAGAAATCATGGACAATCTTACCCAAAACTCCACGAAATACACGAAGCTATTGAGAGTGGCCGACAGCCACAGAAATATTAGAAGTAAAGGAGTAATACTCGCCAGATTGCGTATTGGGCAACCCACATTACCCATTCGTACCTGTTAAAAGGAGGGGATTCCCCAGTGTACCCAACATGCAAAGTACAACTACAACCAAAACATATTCTTCTAAATTGTAACAGACTTAAACATATCCGCGCAAATTACTATCAAGCAAGAAACCTGAAAGACATCTTTAAGAATACAACCCTGAAAACATTTTAAATTTTAAAAAAAAGCAACCTTTTCAACAAGAATAAACGAACATAACCGAATATCTCCATAGAACCACTACTTAAAGACTGAAATCACAAATAACCTTTTTGGCATTAAATGACCCACAGAGGTTGATATGCCGTTAAACACAAACTCAAACTCAAACACACACACAGAAAGGGTATAATCGAAAAAAAATAGAACAACTGAAACTCCTGTCTTTCATGCTAAATTTCCTAATTTAACTATCATATCATTGTATGATAATTTGATTATTGCAACGTTTTATATGTTTACTTAAGAGCTATTGCTAAATAGTTCAATATGTAAAAAGAATAATAATACTATTTAATTCTCTCTCACTCGTTTTTTTCTTTCTTCTTTCTTTCCTTCTTTTCATCTTTTCATTATGTTCGTTTTAAACAGATTAGTGTTATCTTTTTTAATAATTTTTTCTGTGTAGTATTTGTTTTGTCCAAATGTCTACATGTAAGAGACATATAATAATAATAATAATATTTTGACCATAAAACAAAAATGTATATCCATAAACCAGATTCTGTTATTGGGAATGAAACCCATAGAATTCTCTGGGACATTGAGATAAAGACAGATCACCCTATCCCAGCAGGAGACCAGACCTAGTGTTCATTACAAAAAAAGAGAACGTGTCAACTGGTAGACTTTGCGGTTCCAGCAGATCACAGGGTGAAGTTGAAGGAAAATGAAAAGATGGATAAATACCTGGACTTTACCAGAGAATTGAAAAAGCTATGAATATGAAGGTCAAAGTGATACCAATTGTAGTTGGTGCATTTGAAACAGTCCCAAAATCTTGAAAAAGACTGGAGGATCTGGAAATCAGAGGAAGAGAATTGAGACCATCCAAGAATACTGCATTGCTGCAATCGGCTAGAATACTCAAAAGAGTCATGTGAAATAACATCATAACGCTGATGTGAAAAACTCAAAAGGAGTGAAAATAAATAATAATCACAATCATGACCTGTGGATATACCACAGTATAATAATTTAATCATTGTAAAATTTTATATGTTTACTTAAGAGCTATTGCAGAACAGTTCAGTATGTAAAAAGTATAATAATCTTGATTTAATTCTCTCTAACTTTATTTTTCTTTCTTACCTTTTTTTCATCTTTTCATTATGTTTGATGAAATAGATTAGCGTTATCGCTTCTGCGCGCTCTCATTCGCTCTCTATTGTTCTCTTGCGCTCTTTCTTTTTTTCATTCTTTCTTCTTTCTTGATATTTTCTTCTGTGTAGCATGTCTCTTTTCTTCCCTTTATTTATTCACAAGAAAACAGAATGGTCCATAATTTACCTAAGGTGACAACACTCTTAAAAAGTAAACTACTGGAAATGAAGTGTACAAAGTTATTTGAATTTGAAAAGTAAAATAGTGTTACATATTAATTGGATCCCTATTACTTTTTAAGGTAGTATAAGAATCCTTAATGGCGATCAGTACAGCTGATGGCCTTGAGAGTGAGTGACAATGCTTGACCTCACTCTCACCTTGCTTTCTGGGATAGAATCGTGAGAACGGAACCCCGATAGAAAGCCCCCTTCCGGTTAAGGTGGGCAAACTCAGTAAGTTAGTTGCAGTAGTTAGTTGCAGTTAGTCAGTTGCGCAGAGTTAGTAGCTAGCAAGATGTGACTCTCAGGCGCGCAGTTGTCTGGCCTGGGTTCCGGAATAAACTAACATCCAAAGTAAATCGAAGTCTTGTTGTTATTACTAAAAGCTAACAATGACACAAGGCTTCTGATAAGAAATGGTCCCCAGCAGAACCAGACACGGAATCCCCATACAAGAAGACCAGACGAGACTGTAGAAGATATACCAGACCATTAGAAGACACTAGAAGATAGAAGACAGAAGACTAGACGATCAGAAGTAGGCCAGAAGAAATAAGAGAGGTATATAACAATAGAACTTTTGTACTCAGAGACATTAAGTCAAATGAGTTTGACTGACAGGTAATAACTTGTGAGTCAGTATTGGATTCTTGGCTGGAATTGGATGGTTTCAATCATGTGATCAGGCGGCAATAGAAAGAAAATTAGTTTGAAAATTAATCAGTTGATCCTGAGATTTTAAGGCAGACACGTGTTCCACTAATTTTATCTTCAAATCGCTTGGGTTATATAAGTATATCTCATCAAATAAAAGAAGTGTTTTTATGAAGTTGTTTTCTTAATGATTGAGATTTGAATAAGAAATATAATAATTTAATATAGACAGAAATAATTAAGGACATTTTGACGTCGGGGTGACGTACTTTCGGTTACAGACAGACATAAGCATAATCTCCATTATAATAAGGATTGGGGGATAAAGAAAATTTTTATCTCGGGTGGTACCTACTCTTGAAATCGCTTGGTTTGGTTTGGTTGGTTGGGTTTTACGGCATGTCAACCCCTTGGGTTATTTTATACCGAATGGTTCTATTGGTAAAAAAATGTTTAATGCTGACAAAGTTTTTAATAATTTCATTTTTAATGGATAATACAATTTTGTTTATAAATTCATGTTTTATTTAACCCATAGTTGGGACACTAACAGGTACTACCACTCCGGTCAGAGTGGACCAGGGAGCAAATGGTGATGAAGGGATGCTCCACATTCCCCAAACCTCCAAACTGGAACCTCATCATCAGAGAGAGTCAAATCGCATGGTTATATAAAGTATGTCTTAGAAAATAAAACAAGTGTTCTTATGAAGATGGTTTTTTTTAATGATTGAGATTTGAATAAGAAATATAATAATGGATAATATGACGGAAATAATTAAGGATATTTTGACGTCGGAGTGACGTACTTTCGGTTACAGACAGACATAAGCATAATCTCTATTATGATAAGATTGGGGGAATAGAGAAAATTTATTAAAAGAGTAAAAAAATTAAAAACATTTTAAATGGAAACTTAGTTCTGCCTAAAAATAAGAAATAAGAATTCAGCGTCTAAGCCACACCAGATAAGCAAGATTTACATTTTTGCATTTCATCTTTGGGCGGTCTCATTTTTAACCAGAGGGTGCTGCAAGATGATAACGGTCGTGCTTTTAAGGAACACGATATTAGTATATACATACATTTTTACGAAGTAAATATCTGGACATGACTTCTTTAGAAAGAAAAAAAATCGATTTTAACAATGCGTTTATTAACTGGAAGCAAAATGACGACAGACGTGCGGAATAATTTCACTTGTGTCAATGAAGTTCGGTAACATCTAATATTTATTTCTAACAGCGGCCGTCTAGACAACAAAAAGAAGAATATTTCCTATAACTCCAATAAAAACAAAGGGAACCACTCTTGACTGAATAAATTATTTATTTTCATTAAACTAACCCTAAACCCTAACCCTAACCCTAAACCCTAACCCGTCTTCTTTTTTCCTAGTAGATCAATAAATAGATAAATAATGGAAGCGCGTGGTGTAATGGTTAAAGTCATGGGAAATGGACTTGTCGCCCCGAGTTCAATTCCTTGATGTGGTAATTGCATTTACTTAGCGCTAATACCTTTGGGAAAGGTATGAATCCTACTCTCCCTCCAAGCTATGGATAAATAGTAGGCAGACTGGGCTCTTAACCTTGGTTAGGCAACCGTCTAGGGGAAGGAAAACTCTGAATTCAAACCTGTTCAACTCCGCTTAAGAAAATTGACCTTGATGTCACATCCTGCTCATGCGGACGGGGTGGTGAACATATTTACACTATAAAGACAGCAAGCAAAACGGTGCGATTAGGCTCAAAAATTGATCACGTGACCACACAGTACCAACTATAAGCACGTGTGCACAGAACGCAATGTGCAATAGTAATGATGCGTTATGGCGAAATGTGGATAATTGGTTGGTTAGTTGAATGGATTTACGGCATGACAACACTTGTTGGGTTGTTTTATGCGCGACTGAGCTAAAACGGGTCTTTGTAGAAGAATTAGATTTTGCCGAAAGGAAATATGAATGTAGATAAAAACAACGGGGGAGGGGGAACATAAACATCGAATCTAATTATTGTGATTAATGAAAGTGAACCCCAACAAGAATGCTGAAACATTTGGAGAATTGGTCCACTACATCAACCAAATAAATTTTATCATTGATAATTCAAGACAATATAACGACGAAAGAAAAGCGCTAAGAATTTCAGGACCCATTTTCTGTTTGATTTACGGCATATCAAACCTCAGTTGGTCATTTAATGCCGATGAAGTTTTGAAATAAATTCATTCTAATGGATAATCAATTTTGTTTATAAACACATTTTTCTATATTTAACCCATAGATGGGATCCCTAACAGGTACTACCTCTCCGGGCCAGAGTAGACCAGGGGAGCAATGGTGATAAAGGGGTGCTTGACATTCCCCAAACTCCAGAACTGGAACCTCACCATCAGATATAGTTTAGCGTCTTCCCTGGACATGGAGACCCCCAGACGCCGCCTTCTAGCACCCATATGATAAAAGAGGTTGCGGTTGCCATAAGGGCAATAGGGTCGGAATAGTCCATATAGGTGCTATGGCATGACGTGACCAGCCGATTGATCGTAGTGGGCCTCTTCCGACCGACCATCTAGCTGAAATAAGGGCCAAAAGAGAGTGTTTCAAAACAAAACTTTACTGCACCATAATCAAATTACCCAATATGTGCTACATGTACCGTAGCTCCAGAACTAAACGGATTCCTAAATAGAAGCAACAATATATAGGGCAGTGTTGAATGGTGAAACGACTATCTTAGGGTTATTTTCCATCAGTCGAAATAACCGGGAGATTTTTGGATCTTACTCAGATTTCGATCGCCAAACAAGCAGTGTTCATGATCCGTGAACCACTATGATACATGGGCATATATAGAAACCAAGAATGACCCATTC
>CM042174.1:1480132-1502261 GCA_023376005.1 Doryteuthis pealeii
AGAGAGGGGGGTAAATAGATAGAAAGGAGAAAAGACAGGGAGACGAGAATAAGAAAGAAAGATTTAAAACGGTACAGGTTAAAGAACCAAAGGGGAAGCGATGTTTGCTAGAGAAGAGAGAGAGAGAGAGAGACGAGATGAGAAACAGATGGAGAGAGAGAGAGAGAGGGGTAAATAGAAAAGAGAGAAAGACAGGAGAGAGAATAAGAAAGAAAGATTTAAAAACTGTACAGGGTAAGAAAACAAAGGGAAGCATGTTTTAGAGAGAGAGAGAGAGAGACGACGAGAGAGAGAGAGAACGAGGAGAGAAGGAGGAGAGGGGATTTAATAGGAAAACGAGGAAAGACCAGGTGAGAGAATAAAAAGAGAGAGAGAGAAGAAGAGAGAGAAGAGAGAGAGAGAGATAAGAAAGAACTAATAGGCAGTGTAAAATAAAGGGAAAGATAATATATTATTATATATATATATATATATATATATAGTATAAGAAATGTATAGGACATTTGAATAAGGAAACACATACAACAGAGCAAAAAAATAAATAGCAGTTTAAAAGAGAGAGAGAGAAGAAGCAGAGAGAGGAAGAGAGAGAGACGAGAGAGAGAGAGAGAAGAAGAGAGAGTGTGTGTGTGTGTGTGATGTTGTGTTTGTAGTTTGTGTATGTACGTGTATCAGAGAATAGAGTGTGTTAAGAGTTTTGGACATGCATACATAATCGTATATCTATATCTATATATATATATATATTATATATATACATTACAAGACATATATATATAACATACATACATACAATACAACATATATATATATATATATTAACTTAACCGGTGTGGAGAGAGGAGAGGAGAGAGAGAAGAGAGAGAGAGAGAGAGAACAGAGAAGGAGAGAGAAGAAAGAGAGGAGAGAGAGAGAGAGATGGGGTAAATAAATAAAATAAATAAAGAAAGAAAATCACTAGATTTTTATATTCAATCCAATTTATCAATCAAAATATTTTGTTTTCATCTCTTTTATTAATGTCAGAACGGCGCTTGACGGAGAATCTTTTTTTAATTTTATTTTAGTAACGTTGTTCCTACCAGAATTTTTCTTTCTTTCTTTCTTTTTTTGTTTTTTTCTTTCGCTTTTTTCTTGGCAATGTAATACTAAGCACCGATTTACAACTGACCTTATACACAGAGTTCTGTCGACCGATCATGACCTCACCTAATTCTTAGATTTCAAATAAAACCGAAAAAAAAAAGAAAAAAACAACAAAAAACCCCAAACAAACAGAAATTCTTATTTTCGGCTTATTTCGCCATGAAAACATTACCTTGGAGATATACAAGGAAGTTTTTTTATGGCGAAATAAGCCAAAAATAAGAATTATACGTAGAAATGTACGGAGAAAAATTATACGAAGAATTATACGTAGAATATTATACGAAGAATTATACGTAGAATATTATACGAAAAATTATACGTAGGAATATACGTAGAAGAATTATACGGAGAAATATACGTAAAAGAATTATACGTAGAAGAATTATACGTAGAATCTTATACGAATAATTTTACGTAGAATATTATACGTAGAATAGTATACGAATAATTATACGTAGAATAGTATACGAATAATTATACATAGAATATCATACGAAGAATATTATACGATGAATTATTATACGAAGAATATTATACGAAGAATTATTTGTAGAATATTATACGTAGAATTTTACGTAGAATATTCTACGTAGAAGAATTATACGAAGAATTATACGTAGAAGAATTATACGTAGAAGAATTATACGAAGAATTATATGTAGAAGAATTATACGAAGAATTATACGTAGAAGAATTATACGAAGAATATATGAGAAGAATTATTATTACGTAGAAATTATACGTAGAAGAATATGTAGAAGAATTATACGAAGAATATATGTAGAAGAATTATACGAAGAATTATACGTAGAATATTATACGTAGAATTATACGTAGAATATTATACGAAGAAATATTATTATATGTAGAAGAAATATTGTCGAAAATATTTCGACCGTGAGGGGTGAGAAAAAGAAAAAGGAACAGCGGCCTAGAGTCCGTGGTTAGTTATCCGGCTCCTTGCGAAACAATGCCAGTTTCGCGACCCTCTGGAATAATCAAGGGTCAATTAACCATCCTTTCGAGGGTAACATGGCTTCTTTCTATATAATTTATATCAATCTCAAGAAAGACTGGTCAGCTAACAAACGATCAGTACGACAAGAAAATGATGAATAGCGTGAAACTGTGGCCCAGTACGACGTGAAACGAAGCTCCACTCTCTGTCTGGTGAAGTTCATTCATACCAAAGGCAGACCTACACACAGCCCGGTAGTGGTCATAAAACTCCCGTCCGCTGCAGATCTCGCCTTCGGTATTTCGTACCAGACACTGCCACACCAGCGGACGCCATACGTAAGTAGAGGGCCTAACGCAAATATTTTTTCCACAATATACGCGGAAGAATTATACGTAGAATTATACGTAGAATATTATACGAAGAAATATTATACGAATTATACGTAGTACGAAGATATACGTAGAAGAAATATACGTAGAAGAATTAATTATACGTAGAGATATTATACGAAGAAATATTATTATACGTAGAAGAAATATACGTAGAAGAATTAATTATACGTAGAATATTATACGAAGAAATATTATTATACGTAGAAGAAATATACGTAGAAGAAATAATTATACGTAGAATATTATACGAAGAAATATTATTATACGTAGAAGAAATATACGTAGAAGAATTAATTATACGTTAGAATATTATACGAAGAAATATACGTAGAAATATACGTAGAAGAATATACGGAGAATTATACGTAGAATATTATACTAAGAAATATCATTATAACGTAGAAAAAATACGGAGAATTATACGGAGAATTATACTATACTATTATACTAAAAATTATACGTAGAATATTATACGAATAATTATACGTAGAAGAATTATACGTAGAAGAATTATACGAATAATTATACGTAGAAATATACATGGAATAATTATAATAAGAATTATATGTGGAAATTATATGGATAAATATACGAAATACATAGAAATAATCTATATATCAATGCTCGTGTTCCTTAATTGTACGACCGTTATCATCTTGCAACTCCTTCTGGTTAAAAATGAGACCGTCCGAATCGTCCAAGATGAAATGCAAAAACGTAAGTCCTGATTATCTGGTGTTGCGTATCCGCCGAATTCTTGTTAATTATGAGTGGCGTTACCTCAGCTAAATAATAGATCATTCAGTTTTTATTATAAAGAAAGAAAGAAAGGGAGGAAAAAGGACACGCTACTCAAAAAATAATATAATTAGAAAGAAAGAAAAAAAAGAGAGTTGGGAAGATTAAGAGAGAGTGTGGGCGCGCGGAAGTGATAACGCTAATCTATTTCAATCGAACATAATGAAACGATGAAAAGAAAGAAAGAATAAAAAAGAAAAATGTGAGAGAGAGTTAAATCAAAATAATTATACATTTTACATATTGAACTATTTTAGCAATATATATATATATATATATATATATATATATATATATATATATATATATATACCGACTTCTCGGCACGAGCAGGATGTGACACATGGTCAATTTATTCACCGGAGTTTAACAGGTTTGAATTCAGAGTTTTCCTTCTCCTTGATATGTTACCTAACCAAGGTTAAAGAAGCCAGTCTGCCCTACTATTTACCCATAGCCGGAGAAAGAGAGAGTAGTTGGATGCATACCTTTTTCAAAGGTATTAACACAATTTGAAATGCAAACAACCTCGTCTAGGGTTTGACCTCGGAGCTACAGTCGATATCCTACATATATACACACAGCTATATATATATATATATATATATATATAATATATATATATATATATATATATATATATATCAAAGGGTTACTACCATATAAACATTGTAGTAGCATTAAGCTTAGTCTCCCAAGCCCGTTCCTTTAAAGTTAGTCTTAGCTTAATTGACCTTTAGAAGATATAGAATAAAATAAGCTTAAATCAGGTGAATATATATTTCATTAGCCACATAGATTTCCTCAGTTCTCCTGAAGAAGGTGTACTAAGAATACCGAAACCGTGGTAGGGGAATAACCTTTCTACAACTATTAATGCTCTATATTTTACAAGATATATTGAGCCCTTTTAGATTAACTACTCATGCAACTACAATGTCTATATGGTAGTAACCCTTTGATATATATATATATATATAATTTCAATATATTTCAATGTCACCGCGCATTACAACATACGCACACGTACAAAAAAAAATAAAAAATAAACGCATTCACGCTCACACGGGAATACAGTTATTTCAAAAATAACGTCACTTTCAAAAAAAAGAAAAATCATTTCGGAAGAAATGCCATAGCTGTACTGCTTCAGTTCAATCTTTTGATAAAAGGTATTACCTCAAAATTCAAGAAATAAAAAAATACAGGTCAACACACAACACCATTGTTACCGTATTAATTTTTTTATTTATTCCAAACTGCATTGTGATAGCCTTCTAAATCAACCTCCTAACACACATATATATAATACACACATATATATATATATATATATATATATATAATCCGTTCAAGATGAAATGCAAAAACGTAAGTCCTGATTATCTGGCGTTGCTTATCCGTCGAATTCTTGTTACTTATGAGTGGCGTTACCTCAGCTAAATAATAGATCATTCAGTTTTTATTATAAAGAAAGAAAGAATGGGAGGAAAAAGTATATAGGTGAATTCATTTCCGCTTAGAAATGTAGCGATTAAATAGCCTGCTATACTTGGCAATTGACTGTGGCCGTATGGGTAAGAGGTTTGGCAAGCGTAAGTTCGTTCGGGTCTCGAACCCGGCTAGAGCTACCTGCTAAAATGGTATAACTGCACTTTATTTAGAAGAGATTTAATTGCAAAATTCACCGTATTCGGCGTTCAGCTAAGACTCACTTTGTTTACAAAGTTTGAGACCTCTAGGTGAATTCCTTTCCGCTTAGAAATGTAGCGATTAAATACCCTGCTATACTTGGCAGCTGACTGTGGCCGTATGGGTAAGAGGTTTGGCGAGCGTAAGTTCGTTCGGGTCTCGAACCCGGCCAGAGGTAGCTGCTAAAATGGTATAACTGCACTGATGAGAGGTGATACCTCGAAACACGTGTCTGTAGTTTACTCTCTCTCTCTCTCTCTCTATATATATATATATAAAGGGCGACCCAAAACAACAGGCCTGACTTAAAAAAAAGAGACTGTTTTTTGGATCACCCTGTATATGGGGCCGGGTTAGCTCAGTCGGTAGAGCGTTCGGCTAGAAACCACTAGGTTCCTAGTTCGATACCGGTCCCCGCCAACTCAGCGTATGAGTAGCACAGGGATCTGTGCGGTAAAGTAAGGAGCTGATGGTAGGTGTGGCGCTTCACCTCATATGCTAAAATAATCTCCTTGGTCTAGCGCTATTGAAAAGGGGATAGACTCCCTCGCTGACTGGCTGATACCGACTTTAGGCCGCCCCGTCGACTTTACTTTACTTTATATATAAATATATATATATATATATATATATATATGGATAAGTCTGCGTGCATGTGGGTGGTGAGTGTATGTGTCTGAGCATGTGTGTGGACGCTCATTCATTTGCGATACTAAAGGTTCCCGTGTATGTGCGCCTGCGTTTGTATCCGGTGGAATTCTGAAAACAATTCAATCAGTTGAGGTTAAAATTATTCCACTTAATTAAAAGCCACAATTTACCGCGGCAAATCTCTTGGGCCATTCTTTTTCTTGCATTGTTAATGGTTCAATTAAATGTCTATTGGTCATTAGACATTAGCAAACCGCGGTTAATTGAGTTCTTCATTACCTCTGACTCGAAACTGGCGTTCAGCCATGGAATAATTAAACAATTAAAACCGTATTAAGAGGCCAATTTAATTCTAACATAACGCGGGAATATTTGGCGGGTTTTTCTTTTTTTCTTTTTCGTTCACTTATGGTAAAAATGGCGGCCGTACCGGTTAAGTCTAGGTACCACTATAGGTAATTTTCACCTTTAGTTGTTAAAATTCCTAGCATACAATTGTGCGTGCGCATCATCTGAAATGAAGTTAATTGTTATTAAGAACACATTTTATGATATTTTTGTGTTAAAGCATGCAGATGTATTGTTTTCGAAACGATTCTAAGATTTGTGTATTTCGCACGGAGACTTTCAAAATGGCTACCGTCTTGTTTCAAAGTGAAAGTCAGTTGGCTAAATTCCTAGCATAAAATTATCTGAAATGAAGTTAGTTGTTATTAAGAACAAATTTTATGATATTTTTGTGTTAAAGCATGCAGTTGTATTGTTTTCGAAAAAGTTTTTAAGAATTGCTACCGGCTTGTTTCAAAGTGAAAGTCAAGGGAGGTTACCCTTATAGCCTTATTTGCTAGGAATTTTGACTACTAAAGGTGAAAATTACCCATATAAATTATATATATATATATATATATATATATATATATATATATTATATATATATATAAAACCAATAAAACAAACCAAACACCAACCAACCAACCAACCAACCAAATCACAGGAGTGGTAGTACCTGCTAGGTTTCCATCTATGGGTTGAATACAGAAAAATGGGTTATTTCCTATAACTCCAACCTAAAAACGGGGAACCACTCTGCATGAATTTTATCTGTTAATTAGTCTACCCATTATTTTCCCATTAAACTATCAATAAACCCTAAACCTGACACTAATCCTAACCCTAAGACCGTCTTCTTTTTTCATAGTAGATCAATAAATAAATAAATAATTTATCAATCAATCAGAGTGGTTCCCCTTTTTTAGGTTGGAGTTATAGGAAATAACCGAAAAATGAGTTTAAAAAAATATCTTTAAAAAAACAATACCTCTTCGGCATAAAATAACCCAACAGGGGTGGCATGCCGAAAAATCTAACGAAACTGACAACTCATTACTCTCTCTCTTTCTGACACTCTCTTTCTCTAGGTCTCTTCCTCGCCTTATCCTGGTCAATCAGAAATTAACAGTTAGCGTTTTAAAAACAATCAAAAATCTCTTAAAAACAATACCTCTTTGGCATAGAATAACCCAAAAAGGGTGGCATGCCGAAAACCCAACCAACCAACCAACCAACTGACTTTTTCAGCTTATATTATAAATGTTGCTCAATTCACAATGCAAATCTAATGCAAACTGGTCCCTGATTTTATGTCCTATTACAATTGGAAAATGGTCGTTTCTTGTGTATTTAGTGTTGCAGGAAACAGACGATCCCTTTCATTTGTCTTTTCTTTCAATCTTCTCAATGTTTAAGATTTAAAAAGAGAAAAGAAAAAACCCAAAAGAAATCTGTTTTTTTAAAGATGGCGTGCAAATTGAAATAGGCAAGTTCATGTCTATCAAATGACGTTTTTTTTCAGACACGAACGGCCCGTTTCCAAATTCCCTTACCTCCGCCAGTGAGATTAGCGCCATATTGTCTTGTCAAAAAAAAAGCGGGAAATAAAAAAGAACAGAAATTGAAAGGTTTCAATCCGATGAAGATAAATCATGTCTACATCGATTAGTGAAAAATAAAATTTGATACAGGGATACTTTTTATTTTTTTTGGCTTTTATTACAGCACAGTCAGTCAGAACACTTGCCAAGGTAATCGCAAGATTCCTGGTTCATAACCGGCCCTCGCAAACTCAGCGTATGAGTAGCACAGGGATCTGTGCGGTAAAGTGAATAGCTGATGGTAGGTGTGGTACCCAACCTCAGACACAAAAACAATCTCCTTGCCAAGGTAATCGTAAGATTCCTGGTTCAATACTGACCCTCGCAAACTCAGTGTATGCGTAACACAGGGATCTGTACGGTAAAGTGAGGAGCTGATGGTAGGTGTGGTACTCCACCTCAGATGCAAAAACAATCTCCTTGCCAAGGAATCGCAAGATTTCTGCTTCAATACAGGCCCTCGCAAACTCAGCATATGAGGGATCTGTGCGGTAAAGTGAGGAGCTGATGGTAGGTGTGGCATCTCGCCCCAGACGCAAAAACAATCTCCTTAGTCTAGCGCTATCTAGCACTAATGAAAAGGGGATAGTCTCCCTCGATGTCTGGCTGATACCGACATTAGACCACCTCGTCGTACTTTTTTTTTTACAGATGATGAATAGGAGGAAAAGGAAGAGGAAGTTAAATTAAGAAGAGAGGGGATGAAGATGAGAAGAGAGAGAAGAGAGAGAAGAGAGAGAGAGAGAGAGAGAGAGAGAGAGAGAGGTGAGATTAAGACCTTCCATGGAATGAAGAGGAGGGGGAGAAGCTGAGTGAAGCGGAAGAGCATGAGGGGTAACCAGTCTACTCTGGAACCTTATTGTCGTAATCGGGAGCCATCACGGAACTTTGAACCTAACCCTTCATTTATTCCACGGGGTATCCTGTTCTCATTCCGCTAACCATAGCTGGGGTAGAGGTGGTGTAAGCTGTGTTAATTATTATTCTATGTTACTGCAGCCCTTTTGTCACTTAGTCTTAACCTAACTCCTTTATCCACTAGGCCATGTGTCCAATTGGACAATCCAGTATGAATCTTGGGAACTTAATGTCTTGTTTTGGCTAGAATATCTAACTATTCACTCCAGCATCAAACTTGTGTTAACTTGTCGGTATCCTTTGACGGGAAAACCTAAGAGAATATATTCTGAAATAAAACGTTCAGTTTACATTGTCATCAGTTTTATTGCTATAGTTGTCACCGGGGCGTGGTCATTCTGACCCAGACAGTTTAAAAAATGTCGTCAAAGCGTATGTTACAATAATCCAACGGCGTACAGACGTCTTACTACCTTATCATCTTACGCATCTTGTATATTTTTCACAAGTTGAATTAATTATTCATCAGGATGTTTTAGTTGTAATTTTGATGGTAAAGAAGGCTATTATCTGTCAATATGTGACAGTCATCACACACACACACACACACACACACACACACACACACGTATATATATATATTATATATATATATATATATATAGTATGAACAAAAAGTGATAAGACAAAAACAGGAATATTTCTTATATGTTGTTTATTCTCAAGTAGTTTTGACCTTAGGTCATCGTCAGGAGAAGATTTCTTGTTTGAAGAAATTGTTTTTAGACAGTTTTTTTTAAAGGGAGCATTATAAAAGAATGATAGAAATTGAAATATTTTTAAGGGTCTAACATGCTATTATAATCCGGGTAGAGGAGTGTATTAGAAGTAGCAGGTGAAAAAAAACTCTTTAAGGTGAGTTCTTTTTTAATGCTCTTGTATATGTGAGTAAGGGTTTTTGGGAGTTCTTGATATGACCATATATGTACACATATAAATGTATGTGTGTGCATATATGTGTGTGAATGTGAGTATATATATATATATATATATATATATATATATATATATATATATATATCATGGGCCGGGTTAGCTCAGTCAGTAGAGCGTTCGTTCCACCTCAGATGCAAAAACAATCTCCTTGGTCTAGCGTTAGTGAAAAGTGGATAGACTCCTTCGCCGACTTTAGGCCACCCGACGACTTTACTTACTTTATATATATATATATATATATATATATATATATATATATATATATTAGTTTGAAGAATGGCGAGAAAATAATTGGTGCGGATATAGAAAGCAAAAGACAAAAGAAATCTTACGCTGAAGGTACACACACACACACACACACACACATACACACATGTATACATGTATATATATATATACCAACAAGGGTTGATATGCCGTTAACCAACCAACCAACCAACCAACCAAAAGCAAAACAACCGACAAACACGAATCTTCAATAAAAAAAGAGTATCCAAATCAGTTTATATCTTGTGGGAATAGAGAAGGGAACCCTCATTTAATGATCACATTCTTTTTTTTCTTGTTTCTTAAATTATGATTCCCAACAATAATATTACGATGAAGCTGAAAGCAACGGTTCCCACTAGATCACTGAAGTTAAGCAGCGAAGAGACTGTTAAATAATTGGACGACCACGTAAACAACAGCAAAATGATCTCTAGGCATAAAATAACCTTAGACGGATTGAAATGCCATTAACTCCAATCAACCAATCAATCAATTAAACTACACGAATGACAACCAAAAAGTCGTCTTCAGACACCTCTAGCCAAAATCTTCCAGGAAGAAATTGTTATCTATTTTTAAAGAACACATTTTAGTATTCATTTCTTTTGTTCAATTTCATTATGTTAATGCATTATTGTTGTCGTTTATTGATTTTAACGGCATATCAACCCGTCTGGGGTTAGGTGGTGCCTAACGGTTAGGATGCTATACATATCATGTATTTATATTTACACTTTTTAGTAATTGGTTTTAACAATGTGTTTTCATTATTGGGGATTATGTTGTATGGTATTGATTTGTTTCATGTCTATATTCTATGGTATAATTTTATTTCCCTCAAAAAAGAGAGAATATCCTCCATGTTGACATTTTCAAACAGATCTTTCATATTGTTTGCTTTAAAACAACGGTTTCTGATATGAGCAAGAAACCTGCATTCCATGAATAAGTGTTTAACTGTCAAAGGTGTTTGACATGTTCCACATTGTGGTTATTGTTTCAACAAAACAAATAGGGGAATAATTACGCATAGATGTAAATATGAACACACAGGGAACACAATTAATAAAATAACCCTAGACTAGTTGAAATGCCATTAACACCAATCAGTCAATTAAACAACATGAATGACAATAAAATAAGCATTTAAGCAATAACAGGTACTGTAAGCAACCCGAGTCCTTCGTTGATCAAAAGAACTTGATTCGACATTAAATGACCCGAAAATGGTTGATATGCAATTAACCAACCAACCGACAAATAAAATAATCCTAGACAGGTTGAAATGCCATTAACACCAATCCCTTAATTAAACAAAATGAATGACAATAAAATAAGCATTTAAGCAACAGCAGGTACTGTAACAACCCGAGTCCTTCATTTATCAAAAGAACTTGATTCGACATTAAATGACCCGAAAATGATTGATATGCAATTAACCAACCAACTAACCAACCAACCAACAAATAAAATAACCCTAGACAGGTTGAAATGCCATTAACACCAACCAACCAATCAATCAATTAAACTACACGAATGACAACCAAAAAACTCGTCTTCAGACACCTCTAGCCAAAATCTTCCAGGAAGAAATTGTTGTCTATTTTTAAAGAACAAATTTTAGTATTCATTTTTTTTTCCTTTTCACTATGCTAATACATTATTAAAGAACAACAACTCTTCTTCCTTTTTTCTTTTTTTCGTTTAATTTCTTTGTGACTATTTTCGGAATTGCAATCAAACAGAAAACACACAACTTGCAACTAATTGTCCTTCTGTTCATCATCGAACAAGAAAAAAATCTATAATGTAATTTACAACGTAATGACATGTCCAGAATATGATTATTCCTGTTTCTTCCGCTAAAATAGCAACAATGATTAGCACTTAGTGAACTCCAAATACCACTTATCAGCAGAAGGTAATCTTGAACTTTAAGGGACTAAATTCGGTAATCCTTAACTTGTTCCTCGTAAATTCTTACCATAAAATAAACTGAACCTTCATTTTATGTCCGTGTGTTTGCAATAAATGTTTTATTTTTCTTGCACCCGTTATTTTACAATACTGAATATATTTTCTTTATTTAAAAACATTCATTGCAAACATATATTTGTTAGTTTTTTAAATGCCATCCTTAGCCAGTTGAAAAGGGCTTAAAGTAAGTAAGTCCTGAGTTATGGAACCCTTTGGTAAGTGTATAAGTCCTATCCTGCGAATAAGTTCTATCCAGCGTATTAGTAAAGGTCCAGTGATACAATCATACGTCTTCCACGAAGGTTCAAAGCAGTTATGAGTATTTATGGCCAGTACACCCGGTATAAATATTATATCAGCAGCAGAGTACTGCCAGTGATTGGCCAAGAGTTTAATCACGTAGTTCTTGTCGAGTCTATAAATAAAAGGGAATATCTAGCACACACCTTATATACAAAACAAGGCAACAATATTTTCTTTATTTAAAAACATTTATTGCAAACATATTTAAAACATTTATTGCAAAAACACGGACATAAAATGAGGGTTCAGTTTATTTTATAGTAGGAATTTACGAGGAACAAGTTGAAGATTATCCTAAATTCCTACCATAAAATTATATTTGTGCATTATTTGAAATGAACTTAATTGTTATTAAAAAGACATTTTATGATTTTTTGATATATATATATATATGTGTGTGTGTGTGTGTGTGTGTGTGTGTGTGTGAGTTGAAAAAGGAAGCCAATCCGACGGTATTTTGAAAGGAAAATTAAAGAAAAGAAAATGCTGAATGGATAAAATTTATTTTATTTTATTTTCATTTTACTGACATATGTTTCGGCCAGGAGTTTATCTATGTACATATGCATTCTATCTATTATTATTTTAAATACAAAGTAAAATAACAATAATAGAAAATATCTCTATATATTTAGGTATTTAAAATAATAACGTAGGCCGTTATTCCTGGTATACTATACAAGGAATAACGGTCTACTTATTTTACTTTATCAATTTTCCTTTCAACACACCACCACACACACATACATATATATATAATATATATATATATATATATATATATATATATATATATATGGGAAAGGTATGAATCCTACTCTCCCTCCAGCTATGGATAAATAGTAGGGTAGACTGGACTCTTTAACCTTGGTTAGGCAACCAGTCTAGAAGAAGGAAAACTCTGAATTCAAACCTGTTAAACCCCGCTTAAGAGGTTGACATTGTGTCGCATCCTGTTCGTGCGGAGGGGATGGTAAATCTCTTCTCTCTCTCTCTCTCTCTCTCTCTATATATATAATATATATATATATATATATATATATATATATATATGTATATATATAACAATTTTAGCAATAGCAGATACTGTAAGTAACCCGAGTCCTTCGTTTATCAAAAATATTCTAACTTACAGGTACGTTCACAATTTATGACTTCTCATGAACTGAAACATATTTATACCAGCCTCATCTCATAAATACACATACAAATACATAAATCAAATAAACTCTAAAATGATTTATTCTACCTCTACAAAAGATTCGAAGATATAGATTAAAAAGACATATATAAAAAAAGAAGGAATTTAGATATAGGAACATTAATGTTATCTTTTTAAAGCAGAAAAAAACGGGCAATAAATATTTTGAATTTATTTTTTTGGACCTAGAGAAAAATACAATTTATTCTAAATTGCATTTACACGGTGAACAGGAAAGAAAATTAATTACTTAAATAGATATTTAATCGATAAATAAACAGGCGAAAAAGATTAAAAAGATATTTATGCAATATAAAATGTTTTATAGTCATTAAACAGCAATCTTCCCATATATATATATATAATTATATATATATATATATATATATATATATATATATATATATATATATAGTATATATATATATATTGTGAGAGTTGCTGTTTAATGACTATAAAACATTTATATATATCATATGTATGTATATATATATATATATATATATATATTGTATGTATATATATATGAACATGTATATATATATATATATATAATATTATTATATATATGAAGTATAGATATTGTAGAGATGGTTTAATGACAAAAAACATTATATGTATATATATATATATATATGAATATGTATATAAATATATGTATATATATATATATGAACATATATAATGTATATATATGAACATATATATATGTAATAAATGAACACACACACACATATATATATATATCTATATATGAACACACACACACACACACACACACACACACAGACACACACATATTATATATATATATATATATATATATATATATAAACACAATATATGTATATGAACATATTATATATATGTATATAATATATATATATATGAACACACACACATCATTCATCATTATATTACATATATATATAAACACACACATAATAATATATATATATTATATATATATATATATATATATATAAAACACACACACACACACAACACACATGTATTAATAATATATATTATTATTTATTAATCTATAAAAATGAATAGGGAATCAATTGCATAAATTCACACTACAGTATCCATTTTTTATCTGTCGATTTCTCTGCTTCCATAATAAAAAAAACTATCAAACAAATATTCCTTTTGAATGACGATAATGTGTCTATGTCAGTAAATTGATGTAGGTATTCAATATAAATAGAGTCTAGGTTTGTCGTTTGGGCGCCATTTTGGCGAATAATTATGGTTGGAGAAATGTAGTATCCACACAAGAACGAATATAAGAACCATACGTACAACTCAACATATTGCCGTTGCAAAACTAAATAGGAAAGAGGATGCATAAATTAGATAATGAAAAGAGTGAACGAGAGTATGTATGTAGGAGAGACTCCTTTATCATACGTATATGATATTACTATAAAAATACATTAGGAATTGTATTTACTATGAAGATGTATTGAAAATGTCTTTTTATTATAAAAATGCATTAAAAATGATTTTTACTATAAAAATGCATTGGAACTGATTTTTACTATAAAAATGCATTGGGCAATGATATTTTTGGTAAAAATGCATTGGAAATTATTTTTACTATAAAAATGCATTGAAAATTATTTTTACCGTAAAAATTGCATTGAAAACGATTTTTACTATACAAATGCACTGTAAATGATTTTTTTACTATAAAAATCCATTGGAAATGATTTTTACTATAAAAATGCATTGGAAATGATTTCTACTATAAAAATACATTGGAAATGATTTCTACTATAAAAATGTATTAGAAATGATATTTTACTATAAAAATGCATTGGGCAATGTTTTTCACTGTAAAACTGCATTGGAACTGATTTTACAATAAAATGCATTGGAACTGATTTTTACTACAAAAATGCATTGGGCAATGATTTTTACTATACAAATGCATTGGAAATTGATTTTACTATAAAAATGTATTGTAACTTATTTTGACTATAAAAATATTTTGATGCATTGAAAATTACGAGGGTGAGTAAAAAAGTAATGTCGTATAGTTTAGGACAGATATAATTACCGACACAGGAATAACGTTTGCCTGTCAAACCCTCTTTCATGTGGTCAAAGAGATGATAGTCTGAAGGCACTAAATCTAGTGAGTATGGAGGATGCAGTAAAGTTGTCCACTCGAATGAGACGATTGTCTCGTTTTTCCTGATACTTGTGTGTGGTCGAGCATTGCCAAGAAGAAGGAGGATATTGTCGATTGGCAAATAGGGTGTTACTCGTCGAATTCTTTCTCTGGGCCTCGTTAGGGTCTCAGTTTTAAATAGAAAAACTTCACGTGAAATAAAGAAAATGGCTGTAGTGAGAGAAGAGACCTACCTCATGCAACACGGTGTGACAGAGAACACGAGGTGAGTGGCGGGCGTGAAAGCTTGTATTCTCGAAGGAAGCGGGTTAGGCTTTGCCTTGGCATGTAGGACGAGCCTAGAATCGAACCCACGTCCTTCAGAATGCGAAAGGGCGACAGATTGGCGCGGGCACCGGAGTCGAGATGCCACAGTCCCGTATATAAGCGCCAGGTGCCCGGATGATAGCTGCGAGCATTCTGGCGGCTGGGATTGGGTTGACAGTCCCGTGTGTGTGGCACAGACGCCCGGATGATAGGGGGAAACGGTGTATAAGTAGAAGGCAACACCCAGAAGTGAGGCGACGGCAGTAACGAGTGTTGCGATATTAGCTGCTAAGGATTGTGTCGACGACGACGACGAAGTCGGTGTTTTAGCCTCTGACTCGTTGGACTCGCTTCTTTTTTGCCCCCCACCCTCAACAAAGACCTGTTGAGTTAAATATTTATTTTTCCCCCTCTATTTTTTCCTTCTAGAGACAATGGTATTACTTTAAGTGAGTGATAATATGTATAAGAGTCCTTTATACTTACGTTTGTGTGTTTGTTTGTTTGCTTTGTTTTACGGCATATCAACCACGGTGGGTCATTTAATGCCGGCAAAGCTTTGAAAGATTCGGAGCGATAGTTTGGAAGAACTTTTTAAACTCAGATGGAGTTGTCTCTAGGCTTGTTATCTCGTGTGGATTTCCAAGTGGGACAACCATATAGTAGTGCTAACACGACACCTACACGGAAGAAATAATGTTCTGTTGCTCGACAGTAGCTTGTTTTATACGTAGCTTGTTTTTAACGCTTAAAAATGGGCAGGTTTGAAGTGTGGTTTCATGGAGCAAACTCGCATGTGAAATTTTCCAGTGGATACATGTTCAAGTGGGACAGCCATATAATAGTTCTAACACGATGCCAACTTGGAAGAATTCATGTTCTGTTGCTCGACAGTAGCTTGTTTTTATAATTGCTGAATATAACGCTTAATAATGTGCAGGTTTGAAATGCGGTTTCTTGGTGAAAAATCGCATGTGATATTTTCCAGACAACATGGCTTCTGTGTTAACCCGAGGCATTGGCAATAAAATTCCTAATTCAACAAAAATTATTCTTAAATGAATTCCGTTCCGGGCTAATTAGAAAAAAATATGGACAATTTGCTGGGAATTCAGGCATATTTATTTTAGAATTAGTGAACATATATTTAGAAAGTAGAATCTATCTATCTATCTATCTATCTATCTATCTATCTATCTCTGCTCATATCTATCTATCTATCTATCTATCTATCTATATCTATATATATATATATATATATATATATATATATATATATATATATATATATATCTGCTCATATCTATCTATCTCTGCTCACATCTATCTCTCTATCTCTGCTCATATCTATCTATCTATCTATCTATCTATCTATCTATCTATCTATCTCTGCTCATATCTATCTATCTATCTATCTATCTATCTATCTATCTATCTATCTCTGCTCATATCTATCTATCTATCTATCTATCTATATATATATATATATATATATATATATATATATATATATATATATATATATATCTGCTCATATCTATCTATCTATCTATCTATCTATCTCTGCTCATATCTATCTATCTATCTATCTATCTCTGCTCATATCCATCTATCTATTTATCTATCTATCTATCTATTAAGAATGTTCAAATCTATCTTAATATCTATATCGTGCCCCCCTCCCACAAAATCTCTACTGCATCGTTCGTTCAAACTACTACCAATTTCTACAACCTCCCACTACCAATTGTTACTACCTCCCACTACCAATTCCTATGCAACTGCTCGTTTTCTTTAAAAACGAAACACCACGAAACATACCATCAGTTTCCAACCTGAAGATGGCAAATCGACATGCCGTAAGCGCTCGTAGAGACACCTTTGGTAGATTGCTACACCAGTTCCACACAGTCACCAAAAAGATGGCCAGACACTTTGAACGGATTGAACAGAAACTTGTACGACAGGAATTGTCACTCGAGTTCAACCAAACATGTTTAAAAGAGAAAATGCTGCCAAAATACACTTTTATATATATATAATATATATATATATATATATATATATATAATATATATATATATATATGTTACTATATATATATTTACCAACCCCTCCGCACGAGCAGGATGCGACACAAGGTCAATTTCTTAAGCGGAGTTTAACAGGTTTGAATTCAGAGTTTTCCTTCTCCTAGACTGGTTGCCTAACCAAGGTTAAAGAGTCCATTCTGCCTTACTATTTACCCATAGCTGGAGGGAGAGTAGGTTTCATACCTTTCCCAAGGGTATTAGCGCTAAGTGATATGCAATTACCACGTCCAGGAATTGAACTCGGGGCGACGAGTCCATTTCCCTTGACTTTAACCATTTACACCACATGCATCCTTATAAGTTATATAAGTTACTATATATGTATGTATGGTTGGGTTTTACGCCGTGTCAACCCCTGTTGGGTTATTTTATGCCGAAAACGTTTTGTTTTGTTCATTCTTGATGGATATTCAACAATTTTTTCGATCTCAATTTTTAAAATTCAAACTCAAGTTTTTCAAACTCATTTTTTTCTATTTAACCCATTGATGGGTATGTATGTATGTATGTATGTATGTATGTACCTATCCCTAGCGAACTGTTTATGGCTGATGCCACCCTGGCGCAACACCATGAATCCAAGAGATCAAGAAGAAAGCAGCGGCAACA
Organism: Doryteuthis pealeii; assembly: GCA_023376005.1. Taxonomy (NCBI): domain Eukaryota; kingdom Metazoa; phylum Mollusca; class Cephalopoda; order Myopsida; family Loliginidae; genus Doryteuthis; species Doryteuthis pealeii. Next base: position 1,498,463 of record CM042174.1, read on the forward strand.
AAGCACCGGCACATCAACATCTTCAGGGACAGTTTTCACATGCGACATCTGTGGTCGGGAATGTTTTTCGAACATTGGACTTCACAGTCACAGGAGGCACTGCAACTTCAGGGACACAAGAACTATATTATAGTCTTCCGAGACTGCAATTGCCTATGTTTGTATGTACCTATCCCTACGTATGTATGTATGTATGTATCTATCTATCGATCGATCGATCGATCTATCAGTTTCTATGCTTGTATGTATATATCAGTTCCTATCTATCTATCTAATTCTATTGGCATCTATGTATGTATGTATGTATGTATGTATCTATCTATCTATCTATCTATCTATTAGTTTCTATGCATGTATGTATATATCAGTTCCCATCTATCTATCTATATGTATGTATGTATGTATGTATGTATGTATATATCAGTTCTTATCTATCTATCTATCTATCTATCTCATTCTATTGACATCTATATATGTATGTACGTACGTACGTATCTATCTATCTATCTATCTATCTATCAATCTATTAGTTTCTATGCATGTATGTATATATCAGTTCCTATCTATCTCTATATCTATCTGTTTCTATGCATGTATGTACATATAAGTTCCTTATCTATCTATCTATCTATCTATCTATCTCATCTATCTATTTCAATCTATTGACATCTATGTATGTATGTATGTATCTATCTATCTATCTATCTATCTATTAGTTTCTATGCATGTATGATATATAAAGTTCCTATCTATCTATCTATCTATCTATCTGTTCTATGCGTGTATGTACATATCAGTTCCTATCTATCTATCTATCTATCTATCTATTTCTATGCGTGTATGTATATATCAGTCCTATCTATCTATCTATCTATCTATCTATCTATCTAATCTGGTTCTATGCATGTATGTACATATCAGTTCCTATCTATCTATCTATCTATCTATCTATCTCAATCTATTGACATCTATGTATGTATGTATGTATGTATCTATCTATCTATTAGTTTCTATGCATGTATGTATATATAAGTTCCTATCTATCTATCTATCTATCTATCTATTAGTTTCTATGCATGTATGTTATATAAGTTCCTATCTATCTATCTATCTATCTATCTATCTTCTCAATCTATGACATCTATGTATGTATATGTACGTATGTATGTATGTATGTATCTATCTATCTATCTATCTATACGTTTCTATGTATGTATGTATATATCAGATCCTATCTATCTATCTATCTATCTATCTATCTATCTATCTATTAGTTCTATGCATGTATGTATATATAAGTTCCTATCTATCTATCTATCTATCTATCTTTCTCAATCTATTGACATCTATGTATGTATGTATGTATGTATGTATCTATCTATCTATCTATCTATCTATGCATGTATGTACATTTCTATCTATCTATCTATCTATCTATCTATCTATCTATCTCAATCTATTGACATCTATGTATGTATGTATGTATGTATCTATCTATCTATCTATCTATCTATCTATTTATCATTACATTTCTATGTATGTATGTATATATCAGATCCTATCTATCTATCTATCTATCTGTTTCTATGCATGTATGTATATATCAGTTCCTATCTATCTATCTATCTATCTATCTATCTATTTATCTAAGAATAAAGTCCAATCTTTATATTATTACATAAAAACATGCCCCTAAGAAAACCCCATTACAAACACAGATAGTCATATTCAGAATACTCTGTGAATACGCAGATATTAATTCATACATATATATGTGGGCGCATGTATTTATATGGGTGTGTTATATCACTTTCGAATTCTATTAGTAATAATTCAATAATTCGTCCCCCCCCACACACAGACACGCACACGTATCAACACGTACTCAAACACACACGCGCACACACACACACGGACACACACAAACACAAACACACACAAATATATATCTTATTATAATGGAGATTGTGGGTTTGTCTGTCTGTAACCGAAACTATATTACTATACAAGTCACAATTCCCTTTGTTATTTACATCACATTCTCCATGACTTTATGTTTATTCAAACCTCAATTATTAACAAAATTGTTTTACATCATTAAGACTGTTTACCATATCTACAAGTTAATAACACGCAGTTGTACTTATATATACAACAAAATAGCAGTTTACAGTGTTAATGAGAAGGCTAATTTGCATATTGATATTAAAAATTTGATTTTAATAAATATGTGCTTAGTATTATTGATTTCTAATTGTTTAGTTTTATCTTAATAAGTATTAGCAAAGATCTCGGGGATAAATCTTAAAAGAAATCCATTAACAAGAAGAAATAACTGTAAATATATTCTTTACTTCCTAATTTAACTAAATAGTTCAATAAGGAAAATTTTACCAATGAAAGACGGGAGTAATGGAAAACGATGGAAGAGTTAGTTTCAAAGTTGTTCTATTTTTCAATCATACCCCTCTGTTCCAAATCGTTTTATCTGCATTTTTATTCAGTTTTATTAGCTTTTCTAATTTAATATCATATTTTATTATATTAAAAGTTAAATGCTTGCACCCGGAGGGTGCATATATTTGCTAGTATATATAAATATCTATCTATCTATCTATATCTATATCTATATCTATCTATCTATCTATATATATATATATATATATAATATATATATATATATATATATATATATATTCGTTGCTTTCCTGTATCCTGTTATGTTTAATTATCATATTTTGAGGAAATTGACATTTCAATCGAAATTTTTATCAAATTTACACACACACACACACACACACCACACACACACACACACACACATATATATATATATATATATATATATATATATATATATATATAATACATATACATATATTACATATATATATATATATATATATATATATATATATATATATATTAATATTCGTTGCTTTCCTGTATCCTGTTTTGTTTAATTACCATATTTTGAGGAAATTGACATTTCAATCCAAATTTCAGTGAAATTTACATTAACGAAATTGATATTGTAATTATGTCTTTTCGGCGGGAAACTTTGATGTTCCGATATTCTTTTTTTAATTAGTCCGTCTCAAACACGCGCGCCGTCACTTTCCTAAATGAGAGAAAAATTTAAATGCTATAAAATATCTAGAATATCGTGCAATGTCTCGTAATGACAGTTAACCCTTTTAACATAAGAAAAGAAAGCATTTATTTCGTAGTCCAGGTATAAAAAAAATAAATAACGCTATTTGACCTAATGACCTTGTGAAAGGCATGAATCCATACGTTCCCTTTCCGGTTTTATTGTATGACAGACTAATTTTTTAGGCTTGGCTATACTACCGATCTCAAAAGAAAACTGAATTCAAACCAGCTTTACTCCACTGTCAGATACTTCAGGTGACAGAGGAACACAAAAAGTACACCTTGTCTTCGTTATTAAAAACTATCAACAACACACATTTCTTGCTCTCTCTCTCCCCCTCTCTCTCTTTCTTTCTCCTCTCTCTCTCTCTCTCTCTCTCTCTCCAACACACACACACACACACACACACACAAATATATATATATATATTATATATAATATTTAATATATATATATATATTATCGTGTTAATCAGCGAGAGGTAAAACAAAACTTTACTTCTGAGCGGGTAAATAAGAATCCGTAATTAAGAGAGCAGTCAAACAAGTGCGCTCAGATAATAAGAGCTAACATATCACGTTTTTAAAGGATGTATAAAATTTGAAGTTGCAGTTCATGGTGTGACTGATGTATCTCTCTTCT
>CM042174.1:1502361-1527519 GCA_023376005.1 Doryteuthis pealeii
GGGGAAAGTGAGAAGCATAATGTAAAGTAAGAGATGGGCCAGTTTTTTTTACTTAATTGCAAATTTCGACTAATTAAAACCAATTAAAATGGATAGTTTCGCAAATATAACTCAATCTTAAAAGTAAGGAATAATTTAGTATAATGTTAATGTCATTAAACTAAACAGTAATAAAAAGCTTTTAGGAAACAAACATTCATTCTCTAAGATTTAGTATGATTTATGATATTTCCCATACTTATATCCCGAGCCTCTCAGAAAATAAACTATACACTAATAGCTACAGTCTGATGAAACTCATAGATATACACAGACACCTGAGGGTAGAAGTAGGTCTATGACCGATTTTTAAGCCAATTATATTATAATATATATTATATATATATATATGTACTTTGGTGGCGGTACCAAGTTCTTGGTACAAGGTGATGTCTAGGCGGATGCTAATTCTCTACCGGTAGTTTGTTTGTAGAGTTCAAGGTTCCGTATGAGAGCTCAATGTTTAATTATTGTAAACAGAGCAAAGTTTTGGGAATAAAAAGGCCTTAAGTACCATGGGTATCGTGATTATGGACCATTTCCACTCGCGAGTATGTTCACGAGCTTCTCAGATCACTGATATATTTTATTTAGACAGGCACATGGCCAAATTCATTTATATTCATACATTTCACCTCCCTCATTTAGGGGTGGTCCTTTTGCATTCTTTCTTTTCCAAATGTCATTTTTTTTATTGGTAGAAATTTTTTTTTTTTTTTTTTTCCTTTGTTGGCGGTGTTTTATTTCCTTTGTCTGCTAGTCTCTAAAAAAAAAAAAAAAAAAAAAATTTCTACCAATAAAAAAATGACATTTGGAAAGAAAGAATGCAATATGACCACCCCTAAAAGAGGGAGGTGAAATGTATGAATATAAAATGAATTTGGCCATGTGCCTGTCTAAATAAAATATATCAGTGATCTGAGGGAAGCTCCGTGAAACATACTCGCGAGTGGAAATGGTCCATAATCACGATACCCATGGTACTTAAGGCCTTTTTATTCCCAAATATATATATATATATATATATATATATATATATATATATCATATTCATATTCATATTCATATTCATATACAATATATCATATTCATATTCATATTCATATTATTTATATATATAATTTTATTTCCTTTATAAGCATATCAACCCGTCTGGAGTTATGTCATGCCTAACGGTTAGGAAGTGATACATATCGTGTATTTATATTTATACTTTTTAGTAATTGGTTTTAACAATGTGTTAGGATTATTGGGGATTATGTTGTATGGTATTGATTTGTTTCATGTCTATATTCTATGGTATAATTTTATTTCCCTCAAAAAAGAGAGAATATCCTCCATGTTGACATTTTCAAATAGATCTTTCATATTGTTTGCTTTAAAAGAACAACTTAACCTTTTACCTTATTATATTGGAGATTGTGTATTTGTCTGTAACCGAAATGACATTACTAAAGTCGTTAATTCCCTTAGTTATTAACGTTACATTATCCAGGTTTTTTGTTTTTGTATAAATCTCAATTATTAATACTAGTACAAAATAAAAAAATATACCCTCGGGGCGATGTAAAAATAGATTTTTGAAACAGATTGCCTGAGGGGTGGGAGTAAAAAATTCAATGTCAGCGAGTTTGTACCCTAAGTAAGTAAAATCCTCAAATTCATTAAAGGATTAAAAAATAAAACAATTTGAAATGTAAACTTTACATATGTATTAAAATAAAACAAACTAATATAGATATATAATACCAGTCATGTATTTATTAAAACTTGTTTTAAAAAACAATGAGGACTGTCTAATGTTGCATGTTCAAATTTTGAGTGTATTTATTCTATGTTATGATGATTTTGGGTAATGTGACATAAGCAGTGACGTAATTTTTGTTACACACAAAAACCGGAAGCGAATCTCATTATTAATAGAATTAGCAAAAAAAAAACACCCTCCGGGCGATGTAAAAATACCTTTTTTGAAAGATATTGCTTTAGGAGGTGGAAATTGAAAATTAAATGTCGGAGAGTTTGAACCATAAATCATGAAATCATTAAATTTATTAAAGGTAAAAAAAATAAAACAATTTGAAATCGAAACTAAGTTGTATTAACTTTGAATATCTATTAAAATAAAACAAACTATATATAAATATATGATACTGGGGATGTATCTATTAAAACTTGTTTTAAAAAGCAATGAGGACTGTCTAATGTTGCATGTTCAAATTTTGAGTGTATTTATTCTATGTTATGAGGATTTTGGGTAATGTGACGTAAGTAGTGACGTAGTTTTTGTTACAGACAAAAACCGGAAGCGAATCTCTATTATTAATAGAAGAATTACATTAAAACTTAATGAAAGGAGGGCGCAAATATTTGCTAGTAATGATAATAAACAGAAATGAATAAGATAAAATAGAATAAAATAAAACGGTGGATATCTTGGTTATCACGAGATCCAACGAGATTCAGTCGATATTAGATATCACGTGGTCCAATTTCTTTAAGAAAAAACCTCACCCCAACAAAAAAATCAATGGAACTCTAAATCTTCCTCATTATCGATCTGATCGACCCTCTTCTGTTATCATCTTTCTCTTTTCTTTCTACAGCTTCTTAACAAATTAACCGATTTTTTTACAGAGTAATCCAACTCCCTAATTAAAGATTTCATGTGACAGAAACAATTCCAAAAATTGGTAAAATAATGTTAAGACCATATGACCTTTAAGTCCCTTTTTGATCTCGATTAAGAAAGGACATGTTTTTCATTTACACCGTCAATATCCGGTGTTTTAACAGACGATTTTTAGATTTTTAAAAAATTTATAAAACTAACCCCTAACCTAACCCCTAACCCTAACCCGACTGACTTCTGATTTAGGTCGGGAAATTAACACGGAAAGTTTTTTTGGTGGTACCCAATGATAGTTTAACTACAGTCTATGAATTAACATTTTGCGAATTGGATTACGGTTTCAGGGGATTAAGGTTGTTTTTAATTACGTATTGCTTAAAAAACAAAAAAACCCAAATTACTATACATTTAATTAACCATTGAAATTAATTATTGAATCTATTATTAAGACAGTTGTTTGTGTTAGTATTGCAATGTATAATTTCAATTAAACTTAGTTTTAAAAATATTTTTCAACATCAAATGTATTAATTTGTATTTTTTTGTTGTTTTTTTTTTTAAAAAGAAATATGTAATTAAAAACGACCTTAATCCTAATTCGTAAAATGTTAATTCATAGACTGTAGTTAAACTGTCATTGGGTACCACCAAAAAACTTTCCGTTTTAATTGTCCGACCTAAATCAGAAGTCAGCTCCTAACCCTAACCCCTAACAAACAACCGGATATTGACGGTGTAAATGAAAAACATGTCCTTTCTTAATCGAGATCAAACAGGGGTGCCTAAAGGTAATATGGTCCTAATGTTGCATAATTGATAACTGGGTTAATTCCATGTCAAATCATCCAGGCCATGTCACCCAATCCTTTCAATTTTTCTGAAATTTTGTCCACGTGTGAATTATGAGAAAAGTAGACAATCCCCAAAATCTGAGCTTCAAATTCCAAAAATTAGCGGAGTTATGTCGATTTTTAGCTTTCCAAATTAGGTGGGGTTGGCGAAAAATGGCGACTTATGTAATCTATTTTTTTCTGTAAAATGAGTTCTAGAGATTCCCTACTACTAAAAATCTGTTTATAAAAGCATCTTTGTCCATGAAATCCAAAAATGCTAACAATAAAAGTTTAAAGTTAACCAATTTTAAGTTATTGATGATTTCTGATTTTTTCCTAGCAAGATCAATATCCCGATGTGGCACTGCATATATGACATTTTTTTTCTATTATTATTTCACATATTTTGAACATTATTTTTACCAAAAAGATAGTTTGATATTGGGGATTATCTAATGTTAACATAGTCCACATCTGGAGAAAATCAGAAAAATTGAAAGAGGTAGGTGACAAAAAAAAAAACGCAAACATCAGCAGGTAAGTTTTGGCCTCCGTATTTTGGGATGGAACATGGATCCACCACTTTCACTCCGGAATCAAATCAGCAGCCAGCTGAGTGGACAAAAACACGTGAAAGCTGTCCAAAGCAACCAAAGATACAAACATCAGCAAGCAAGGTTTTGGTCTCTGTATTTTGGGATGCGCAAGGTATTTTGTTCATCAATTACCTTTAGAAAGAAAGATCCATCAATAGCGAATATTAAATAGCATTATTGGTGCGTTTGAAGGAAGAAATCCCCCCCCCAAAAAAAAACGCCAAAAAGAAGAATGAAAAAAGTGCTCTGTCACCGAAAAAATGCACCGTGTCACAAGTCAATCGCAACGATAGCAAAACTACATGAATTGCACTTCAAATTGCTTCCGCACCCCCCTATTCTCCAGATATGGCCCCCAGAGGCTACTTGCTGTTTGCAGACCTGAAAAGAATGCTCAGGGAAACATTTGGCTCCAATGAAGAAGTGATATCGGAAACTGAGGCCAAAGACAAACCGTTCTACAAAAAGGGCATCGAAATGTTAGAGAAGCGTTGGAATCAGTGTATCACCCTGGAAGGAGACTATGTTGATGAATAAAGTCGGATTTTACCTAAAAGTTGTTGTTTTTTTAGTTAGGCCCGGGACTTATTGAGTGATGTTGTTATACAATATTTGGCATTAAATAACCCACAAGATCACATGGATATCCTATCTCACTGACAAACTAAAACGAGATTCTTTCAGGCTGTGGTTATATCAGTGCTGCTGTATGGCTGCACCACTTAAACCCTTACAAAGCGCCTTGAGAATAAGCTAGATGGGAGCTGCATAATAATGCTGCGTGCAGTCTTGAACAAGTCGTGGAAACAGCACCTCACAAGGAAGCAGCTGTATGGCAACTTGCCCCCCATCTCGCAACCACCCAAGTGAGACGGACTAGGCATGCAGGACACTGCTGGAGAAGCAAGGACGAGCTCATAAGCGACGTTCTCCTGTGGAAACCAACACATGGGCATGCTAACGTGAGACGCTCAGCAAGGACCTACATTGACGAACTGTGTGAGGATGCTGGTTGCTGCGCAGAAGAACTCCCAGGGGCGATGAATGATAGGGAAGGTTGGCGAGAGATTGTCATGGATATGCTGCGTCCGCGACATGATGATGATGATGATGATGATGATGATGATGATGATGATGATGATATGACATTAAACGATAATCAACTAATTAACTGAATTCAACGCGATTGGTTCGATATTATCAATCACGAGAGATTTGAGAGAAGACCAACCAATCAATTGTATGGAGCCTCAGTTTCGTTCTCACCAATCTTCTCCTTCCTTTCTTTGCTTCTTTCTTTCTTTCTTTCTTTCTTTCTTCTTTCTTTTAACAGCTTTCTTAACAAATTAACCGCTTTTTACAGATTCAATTAATCCCCAAATAAAGAAAGAGAAGAAAAATCAATTTTTAATTCGACTAACCTCGCTTTAAATCCTGACACATTTGGTGCAAGATGCTGTAATGAAGGATTAATGAATTTTTTTAATGAATTTTTAAACACAAACGCTTCAAATTCTTTATCCAAACAATTATTAATCACGGAAGGTAATAAAAATTTTAATTGTTGTGATTAAATCATGTCTAGTTTGTCATGTGGTTGATATTAAATGGAAATACGTTTTTTTATTTTTAAAAGTGACAGACAAAATGAGAAATTTATAGAGTGCTAATCTACTCGTTGTATAGAACAGTTGGGAAAATGTACAAAAATTCTATCTATAAAATATAAATTGATTCTGTCTCTCACTATATATATATATATATATATATATATATATATATATATATATATATATGAGGTAGGTAAAAGGATAGTGAACAAGAAATGATAACTCAAAATAAATCTAAGAGTTGAAATATTTCGTCCGATTTATACGGACATCCTCAGTCGAAAGATTTTTTATTGAAAGCAAAATTACGTGCATGTACATGTGATTTGGTGAGGGGGTGAGTTAGTAGCGGAAGTGAAGGGTAGGGAGGATAGGGGCTGACATGAATGAAGTGTGGGGATAGTTTACAGGAAGTAGAGAGTAGGTTGGGAGTAGATGGGCACAGGGTTAGGTCAAGGGAGGAGGATAAAGTTCTTAGTAGTGGTGTGTTTGATGTCAGGGGAAGATAAGGAGGAGGGGAGAGTTGAGTGATATTAGGTCACTAGGTCAGTTTAGTGGAAGGAGTAGGGGGGAGAATTTTGATTCCTGAAGTGTAGGTGACGAGGAACGGAATGGAGCAGAGTAGGTAGAGAGAGTCTATGTGTGGGCATTTTTTCAGCCCCTATCCTCCCTCCCTTCACTTCCGCTACTAATTCACCCCCTCACCAAATCACATGTACATGCACGTAATTTTGCTTTCAATAAAAATCTTTCGACTGAGGATGTCCGTATAAATCGGACGAAATAATTCAACTCTTAGAGTTTCTTGTTCACTATCCTTTTACCTACCTCATACTGTCGGACTACTTCATCCTATCTTCATATATATATATATATATAATATATATATATATATATATATATATATATATGAAAAGTGAATGGAAGTGAATCCGACAGTATGAAATAAATATTTTTAGAAAAAAACTAAACAAATAAATGATGTTATAATTCGCTGACAGAAATCTGTTTCGACCTCTTATTAAAGTACTGTCGGATTCACTTCCATTCACTTTTCATACTGTCTTTTTGAAAAAAAACAAAATACCTGGATTTCTACATCTTTCCGGAGTTTAATATGGTCTGCAGTGGCTGGAATCATTAACTTTTTTATACTTTTTTTATACATTTTTTATACATATTTACATCAAACTCTTTTGAGTTTTCTTTGTGGATTATAATGCTTCTGTTTTTTTTATAAAAATAAAATTTATTTTATTTTTAAAAAGAATATGCATTTTCAAAATTAAAAAAAAAAATTCCGGCTCCGAAAATGAACGTTCGTTTGTACCACTCTTGTTTGTAACGGTTTACTCACACCGTAAAACATTTCGCTCTTGATGAAGACCACTTTAATAAAAGGTCGAAACAGATTTCTGTCAGCGAATTATAACATCATTTTTTTGTTTTTTCTAAAAATATTTATTTCATATTATATATATATATATATATATATATATATATATATGAGAATTAAACAAACAATGTGTTTGATATGGCTTTTTTAGCCGACAATTTTTGGGAGAATATGTGCTTAATTGAAGTCATACCTAATTTTTGAAAATGAATTAATTGATAATTAATGAATTAGGCGGGCATACCCGTTCAAATGTAAGGCCAAACAAATCGAGAAAATGTCAATCTCTGTATGTGAACAGACAATAGGTCGGACTGGCCTTTTTAACCTTGGTTTGCCAACCAGTCTAGGAGAAGGAAAACTCTTAATTCAAACCTGTTATATTTCGCATAAGAAATTGAGCTTGTGTCTTACTCGTGCATATTTCAGTCTCTGCTTTTGTATCTGTCTGTCTGTCTGTTTGTCTGTTTGTCTGTCTTTCTCTCCGTCTCTCTCCCTCTTTGTCTGTCTGTCTGTCTGTCTGTCTGTCTCTCTCTATATATGGTTATTGCCACTTCTTCCCAGAAGAAGACCATTTCTATAAGTAGGTCGGTTGGGGTCATGCATATCTCTTTCGCTCTCCCTCTCTCTCCACACACACACACACACACACACACACACACACATATATATATATATATAAGCATGTTCATATCATAGTATCTCTCTCTTCTCTCTCTCTATATTATATATAATATATATATACATATATATATTATAGGCCTGTTCATATCATAGTATCTCTCTTCTCTGTCTCTGTCTGTCTGTATGTCTCTCTCTCTCTCTCTCTTTCTCTATATTATATATATATATATATATATACATATAGGCCTGTTCATATAATAGTATCTCTCTCTTTTATCTCTCTCTCTCTCTCTCTTATATATATATTATATATGTATATATATATATATATATTATAGGCCTGTTCATCATAGTATCTCTCTGTCTCTCTCTGTCTCTCTCTCTATATATATAGGCCTGTTTATATATATATCTCTCTGTCTCTGTCTCTCTGTCTCTGTCTGTCTGTATGTCTGTCTGTATATCTCTCTCTCTATATATATATATAGGCCTGTTCATATCATAGTATATCTCTGTCTCTCTCTCTGTCTCTGTCTGTCTCTCGGTATCTGTCTCTGTCTGTCTGTCTCTCGGTATCTGTCTCTGTCTGTCTGTCTGTCTGTCTCTCACTATGTATATATATTATAGGCCTGTTCATATCATAGTATCTCTCTGTCTCTCTCTCTCTCTCTCTCTCTCTCTCTATATATATATATATTATATATAGGACTGTTCATATCATAGTATCTATCTCTTCCCCCCCCTCTCTCTCTCTCTCTCTATATATATATATATATATATATAATTATAGGCCTGTTCATATTATAGTATCTCGTCTCTCTGTCTCTGTCTCTCTCTCTCTATATATATATATATACATTATAGACCTGTTCATATCATAGTATCTCTCTGTCTGTCTCTCTCTCTATATATATAGGCATGTTTATATCATAGTATCTCTCTCTCTCTCTCTCTCTCTCTCTCTCTCTCTCTCTCTCTCTATATTATATATATATATATATATATATATATTATATTTATAGCCTGTTCATCCTAGTCTCTCTGTCTCTCTCTGTCTCTCTCTGTCTCTCTCTGTCCTCTCTCTCTCTCTTATATATATATATATATATATATATATATATATAGGCCTGTTCATATCCTGTCTCTCTCTGTCTCTCTCTGTCTCTCTGTCCCTCTCTCTCTCTCTCTATATAATATATATATATATATTATAGGCCTGTCATATCATCGTATCCCTCTATCGCAGTCTTACATTTCCACCTATGCTTTGTTTTGTTTTTATCTATAATTTTTTTATTTTTTTCATTTCCCCTAAAACGTCCTTATTGCTTATTCTCAGGTATGCAATGATAACGCCTGACATAAAGCAAAGTGCCACCTAGCGGTAGCAAGGTGCACTCAGAATGAAAATAAACGATCTTACGAGGAGGAATTTTGTTACTTGCCATGAATATTCCGCGATTTATTGTTCTCAGGTGGTATCGCTTCTGTCGCTTCTTCCATCATCGGCGCGAAAGATAGAGAACATCTTCATCAATTTTCTGCTGAAAGAAAAAAAAATCCTGGTATATAAGAATTTGTGCACTTAGCGAAACTGTATGCAGAAACTCAGTCAGACATTTAAATCCTCGTATCATGGACATCATAAATTTTTAGACGAACTCAAAAGACGAAGGTTACAGTTTGCGATTAAACGTCTGTTGTATTGGCTGGTGCATTTTAAAAGCATTTGATTGCTTTTATCTTTAGCTTGTTACAGTGAGTTGGGTTTGATTAATACTAGATGACCCATGGGCTTTTAAAAAAATGTCACTGCGGTCGTTTTAGATACTGATGTTTCTATCTGAGAAGAATAGAAATATCGAGATTTTGGATGATTTGAAAAAGGAGTTGAGAACGGATACAGACCCCACCAGTTTGAGATTAAACGTTTTTACAACGTCGATTGTGTTAGCTAGTGTATTCAAAAAGAATTAGATTGCTTCTATCTTTAGCTTGTTACAGTGAGCTGGGTTTGATTAATACTAGATGACCCATGGGCTTTTAAAAGAATGTAACTGCGGTCGTTTTAGATACTGATGTTTCTATCTGGAAAGAATAGAAATATCGAGATTTTGGATGATTTGAAAAAGGAGTTGAGAACGGATACAGATCCCATCAGTTTGAGATTAAACGTTTTTACAACGTCGATTGTGTTAGCTAGTGTATTCAAAAAGCATTAGATTGCTTCTATCTTTAGCTTGTTACAGTGAGCTGGGTTTGATTAATACTAGATGACCCATGGGCTTTTTAAAAAAATGTAACTGCGGTCGTTTAGATACTGATGTTTCTATCTGGAAAGAAAGAAATATCGAGATTTTGGATGTTTGAAAAAGGAGTTGAGAACGGATACAGACCCCACCAGTTTGAGATTAAACGTTTTACAACGTCGATTGTGTTAGCTAGTGTATTCAAAAAGCATTAGATTGCTTCTATCTTTGCTTTACAGTGAGCTGGGTTTGATTAATACTCGATGACATGGGCTTTAAAAAATGTAACGCGGTCGTTTTAGATATGATGTTTTATCTGGGAAGAATAGAAATATCGGAAGTTTGTATGATTTGAAAAAGGAGTTGAGAACGGATACAGACCCCACCAGTTTGAGATTAAACGTTTTTACAACGTCGATTGTGTTAGCTGGTGCATTTTAAAAGCATTTGATAGCTTTTATCTTTAGCTTGTTACAATGAACTGGGTTTGATTAATACTAGATGACCCATGGGATTTTTAAAAGAATGTAACTGCGGTCGTTTTAGATACTGATGTTTCTATCTGGAAAGAATAGAAATATCGAGATTTTGGATGATTTGAGAAAGGAGTTGAGAACGGATACATACCCCACAAGTTTGAGATTAAACGTTTTTACCACTTCGATTGTGTTTGCTAGTGTATTAAAAAAACATTTGATTGCTTTCATCATTAGTTTGTTAGAATGAGCTGGGTTTCATTAATACTACATGAGCCGTGGGTATCTTTTTTTAAAAATTGCAACTACGGTCGTTTTTAATACTGATGTTTCTATCTGGGAAGAAGAGAAAGATTCTAATTAGCATTTCATATTCTTTATATTTGGAAGTTTGAATGATTTATGAATGAAAAAGGATTTGAGTACGGATACAGACCCCACAAGTTTTTACAACGTCGGTTGTGTTAGCTAGTGCATTTAAAAAGCATTTGATTGCTTTTATCTTTTGCTTGTTACAGTGAGCTGGGTTTGAGTAATACTAGATGACCCATGGGCTTTTTAAAAGAATGTAACTGCGGTCGTTTTAGATACTGATGTTTCTATCTGGGAAGAATAGAAATATCGGAAGTTTGTATGATTTGAAAAAGGAGTTACCCCATACTACCTGCTTCATGGTCGGATCATCGACCGTATTTAAAAAAAATTAATTTGCTTTGCAAACTATATACCTAGAGCTCAATGGGCGACACAATGGGTAACGTTTTGTCTAGTATATATATATATATATATATATATATATATATATATATATATATAAGCAATCAAATGTTTTTGAATACATTAGCAAACACAACCGACGTTGTAAAAACGTTTAATCTCAAAATTGTGCTCCACTCCTTTTTCAAATATCAAAAATTCTGATATTTCTATTCTTCCCAGATAGAAACATCAGCATAAAAAACTACCGCAGTTACAATTTTTTTAAGCCCATGGGTCATCTAGTATTAATCAAACCCAACTTACAGTTACAAGCAAAAGATAAAAGCAATCAAATGCTTTTTAAATGCACTAGCTAACACAACCGACGTTTCAAAACCTTGTGGGGTCTGTATCCGCGCCCAACTCCTTTTTCAAAGCATCCAAAATTCCAAATATAAAGAATATGAAATGCTAATTAGAATCTTTCTCTTCTTCCCAGATAGAAACATCAGTATTAAAAACGACCGTAGTCACAATTTAAAAAAAGAAGCCCACGGGTCATGTAGCATTAATCAAACCCAGCTCATTCTAACAAACTAATGATAAAAGCAATCAAATGTTTTTTTAATACACTATCAAACAAAATCGATGTTGTAAAAACGTTTAATCTCAAACTTGTGGGGTTTGTATCCGTGCTCAACTCCTTTTTCAAATCATACAAAATCTCGATATTTCTATTCTCCCCAGATAGAAACATTAGTATCTAAAACGACCGCAGTTACATTCTTTTAAAAAGCCCATGGGTCATCTAGTATTAATCAAACCCAGCTGACTGTAACAAGCTAAATATAGAAGCAATCTAATATTTTGTGACTTCATGGCAAAAATTGCCTTATGTTTTATATGTTAAGCATAAAAAATTGGCACGGACAGACAGACAAACACGAGGTTCATTTACTTATATAGATATCTAACGTCATTTCTTGGTTAAGTCTAACCCTGAACCCTACCCTAACCCTAACCCCTCTAGTTGAGTAACATAATATTACAGGATGATCCAGAAAAAACAGAACCTACAAATTTTGTAATAAAACTGTTAATTTTAATTTAAATTTTTTTTAAAAGTTTAAGTCCAACGAGGGTTAGGGTTATGGTTTAGGGTTAGCGTTATGGTTTAGGGTTAGGGTTTAGGATTAGGGTTAGGGTTGGGGTTGGGGTTTAGGGTTAGTTAATGAAAAGTAAATAAATAAATTGGGTTCTGTATTATCTGGGTCACTCATGTTACTCAACTAGAAAGTGGATATCTTTTGTAACTTCCTGGCAAACATTGCCTTATGTTAAGCATAAAAAAATTGGCACGGACAGACAGACAAACACGAGGTTCATTTACTTATATAGATATCAAACGTCATTCCTTGTGTAAGTCTAACCTGAACCCTAACCCTAACCCTAACCCCCCTAGTTTAGTAACATAATATTACAGGGTGACCCAGAAAAAACAGAACCCACAAATTTTGTAATAAAACTGTTAATTTTAATTTTTTTTAAAGTTTAAGTCCAACAAGGGTTAGGGTTAGAGTTACGGTTTAGGGTTCGGGTTATGGTTTAGGGTTAGAGTTAGGGTTTAGGATTAGTGTTAGGATTGGGGTTCGGGTTTAGGGTTAGTTTAATGGGAAAATAAATAAATAAGTTGGGATCTGTATTTTCTGGGTCACTCATGTTACTCAACTAGAAAGTGGATATCTTTTGTGACTTCATGGCAAAAATTGCCTTATGTTTTATATGTTAAGCATAAAAAAATTGGCACGGACAGACAGACAGACACGAGGTTCATTTACTTATATAGATATCTAACGTCATTTCTTGGTTAAGTCTAACCCTGAACCCTAACCCTAACCCTAACCCCTCTAGTTGAGTAACATAATATTACAGGGTGACCCAGAAAAACAGAACCCACAAATTTTGTAATAAACTGTTAATTTTAATTTAAATTTTTTTAAAGTTTAAGTCCAACGAGGGTTAGGGTTATGGTTTAGGTTTAGGGTTAGGGTTTAGGGTTAGGGTTTAGGATTAGGGTTAGGGTTGGGGTTCGGGTTTAGGGTTAGTTTAATGGGAAAATAAATAAATAAAGTTGGGTTCTGTATTATCTGGGTCACTCATGTTACTCAACTAGAAAGTGGATATCTTTTGTGACTTCCTGGCAAACATTGCCTTATGTTAAGCATAAAAAAATTGGCACGGACAGACAGGACAAACACGAGGTTCATTTACTTCTATAGATATCAAACGTCATTCCTTGTATAAGTCTTCAGCCAGACGGTGCAATTTGCTTGACTAACCAATTTCTTCACAAGAACTTTGCTCTTATCTAACCCAATGACCAGAAAGGTGGCTTAAAAAACCAAACGTCTATCTGAGAAAAATAATGTTCTCACCTTAGAACTTTATACGTTTCCGCTCGACTAAAGCAGCCATAACTATTCTATCCGCCATATTGTCTTATCTAGATTGCTGGAAAAACAGCTGGCTTTAAACGATTCTAGACGCTTCACCGATGTTCTCAGAACAAAGGTTTTTTTTAAAAAGGATTGTCATGAGAATGTAAAAAATATGCGGAAATATATATATATATATATAATCCAAAAGTCCAGAGAAGAAATCTTCCTTACGACATAGGTTTTTATTAAAAACAACTTGTCGCAGTTTGAGAGCTCAATGTGTGCTCTTATTGTTAGAGTCACAGAGCAAATTTATATTTAAATAAATAACAAAAGACTTATAGATCTTGCATTATAGACTATTTTATATTATATATATATATATTTTATATATATTTTATTATAGACTAAGCTCCCTGAAATAGTCTATAATGCAAGATCTATAAGTCTTTTGTTATTATTTATTATATATATATATATATATTATATATATATATATATATATATTATATATATATAATATATATATACCAAGCGTGTTGGTAGATCTCGCGGTGAGAAAAGACCCAGCAAATAGGTTGATTGTAAAAATATACTACAAAAAACATCAACCGGGGAGAAAAAAAATTTTGGAAAAAGAAAGACCAAGATAGTCATACCAACAAAAATAATCTATTGGTACAGTATTTGGCCAAAAGAAAAAACAATTTATATGTATATATATGTATATAAGATATATATATATATATATATATATATATATATATATATATTCATACAACCGCTAAGAAAATAAGCTAATAAGTAAAAAGTGCTCAATACCTAAGTAGAGCAAATAATAAAGATAATCTAATGAGTCAGACGAACCTACTATTAGTT
Organism: Doryteuthis pealeii; assembly: GCA_023376005.1. Classification (NCBI taxonomy): domain Eukaryota; kingdom Metazoa; phylum Mollusca; class Cephalopoda; order Myopsida; family Loliginidae; genus Doryteuthis; species Doryteuthis pealeii. The sequence goes on from CM042174.1 coordinate 1,516,833, forward strand.
TCGCTTAATGCTCTTCAGAGCCCTGAAGAGCATTAAGCGAAACTATATTATCGTCTGACTCATTAGATTTATATATATATATATATATATATATATATATAATATATATATATATAACACAAGGTTCCTAGTTCGATACCGGCCTCTCGCTAACTCAGCGTATGAGTAGCACCGTGATCTGTGCGGTAAAGTAAGGAGCTGATGGTTGGTGTGGCGCTCCATCTCAGACGCTAAAATAATCTCCCGTGTCTAGCGCAAGTGAAAAGGGGTTAGACTCCCTCGCCGTTTGGCTGATACCGACTTTAGGCCACCCCGACGACTTTACTTCTACTTATATATGTGATATCGATTAAATTCATTTTATCCATTTACTTTTCTTTTCTTTACTCATTTTTCCTCATATATATAAATATGTATATACGCTCGCACACACACACACACACACACACACACATATATATATATATATATATATATATATATATATATATATATATATAAAGACTAAAACAGTCGTGACAATCAGAAAAATGAATACAGTGACCTATGTATAAAAGTGCAGAGCAAATATCTCAATATTCCAACGATAAAAATAAGTCTTTGTTTGGTTGGTTTGTTGTATTTTACGGCATGTCAAACCTTCTTGAGTTATTTTATGCCGAAGACGTTTTCTTTCATTCATTCTTGATGGGTACTCAATTTATTTTTAAACTCAATTTTTTTAAACACATTTTTTAAAACACATTTTTTCTATTTAGCCCATAGATGGGACTCTAACAGGTACTACCACTCCAGATCAGAATGGGCGTGAGAGTAATGGGGATGAAGGGATATTCCACATTCCCCAGAGTTCCAGATTTGGAATTTAATTTTAACATCCTTCCCAGGACACTAAGACCCTCAGCCACCACCTTCTAGCACATATATGATAAAAAGAGTACCGCCCGTAAGGTCTAAGTAAGGGCCATATTAAGTATCATGGTTTGACACGGGCAATAGGCTTGTGGCTATTATATAGGTAGGTGGGCTTGATGTGACCAGCCTATTGGTCGTAGGCGGCCTCTCCAACCGTCCGTTTAGCCTACGTTTGGGCCATACTTAAGTATCATGGTTTGACACGGGTAATAGGCTTGGGGCTATTATATAGGTAGGTGGGCTTGATAGGTACTACGACTCCAGATCAGAGTGGACATGAGAGTAATGGTGATGAAGAGGTACTCCTCGGTCCCCAGAGCTTCGGATTTGGAACTTATTTTAATATCCTACCCAAGACACTAAGACCCACAGCCACCGCCTTTTAGCACATATATGATAAAAAGGGTTGGGGTTGCCATAAGGGCAATAGGATTGGGATAATTATATAGGTATTCGGGCCTGATGTGACCAGCCTATTGGCCTCACCAACCGCCCGTGTAGTCTACGTTTGGGCCATACTTAAGTATCATGGTTTGACACGGGCAATAGGAGTGGGACAATTATACGGGTACCTGGGCTTGATGTGACCAGCCTATTTGTCGTAGGCGGCCTCTCCAACCACCCGTTTAGTCTAAGTAAGGGCCATACCTAAGTATCATGGTTTGAAACGGTCAATAGGCTTGGGCTATATACGGGTACCTGGGCTTGATGTGACCAGCCTATTTATCGTAGGCGGCCTCTCCAACCACCCGTTTAGTCTAAGTAAGGGCCATACTTAAGTATCATGGTTTGATACGGGCAATAGGAGTGGGACAATTATACATGTACCTGGGCTTGATGTGACCAGCCTATTAGTCTTAGGCGGCCTCTCCAACCACCCGTTTTAGCCTTCGTTTGGGCCATACCTAAGCATCACGGTTCACACGGGCATAGGAGGGGACAATTATACAGGTACCTGTGCTTGACGTGACCAGCCTATTGGTCGTAGGGCGGCCTCACCAACCGCCTCTCAGTAATGGCAAAAATAGAGTGCTGCAAGTTATAGACAGCTCAGCCACCAGGATTCCATACTTAAGCATCATGGTTCGTCACGGGCAATACGGTTGGGACAATTATATAGGCACTAGGGCTTGACGTGGCCAACCTCATGACTCGGAATTTCAAGAAAACGATCCTCAGTTGAGACTATATTAACACGTCTGAAAGATCTTGAATTCAAATATATTTTTTGTCTTTTAAACTTCACTTATAATAAACTTTCTCAAAACAAATACTTTAACCTTTCCAAAGAACTAAAGAAACTGTGGAACAAGAGAGGCAAGGTAGTACCTGTTGGCGTTTTTTGGATATAAGGTGTGTTGCCAGATGTCCGCTTCTACTTATAGACTCGCCGATAACCATGTGACCAACCTATTGACCAACCACTGGCAGTATTCTGCTGCTGATATTATTATTTATACTGGCTGTTCTGGTCATACCTACTCATAACTACTTGAACCTTTGTGGACGACGGAACATAGGATTATATCACTGGAACTTTGACACTACGTAGGATTCCATAACTTAGGACTTATTCACTTAGCAAAGGATTCCATAGTTCCGGACTTACTTTCTTTAAGTCCTTTTCAACTGGCCAAGGATGGCGGTCAGAAACTTAACAGGTTATGGGCCCAGCACGCAGTTGGTGCTCTTGGAATGGCCCCCAAATGATTGATGGAATTTAAGTTTTGGAGAGTTCAGGAGATTTACTGATAATCAAACTCCAGTATAAACGCACAAGAGGTAATAAAAAGAGAACGTGTCAACTGGTGGACCTTTCGGTTCCAGCAGATTACAGGGTGAAGCTGAAGGAAAATGAAGAGATGGATAAATACCTGGACCTTGCCAGAGAACTGAAAAAGCTGTGGAATATGAGAGTGAAAGTGATACCAATTGTAGTTGGTGCACTTGGAACGGTCCCAAAAAGCTTGGGAAAAAGACTGGAAAATCTGGAAATCAAAGGAAGAATTGAGACCATCCAGAATACTGCACTGCTGCAATCAACTAGAATACTCAGAGGAGTCCTGGAGACCATTTCTGTCACTCAGCCACCAGTGAACCACCAAGTTTAGGCGGATGTGAAAAACTTTAATAATAATAATAATAATAATAATAATAATAATAATAATAATGTAAAACTACGTCCTTCATCTGAGCAAGAAAATAAGTAGAGAAAGAAGGAAATTTTTGACTGGAAAAGAAGATATAATACAGAAAATAAAAAAAATATAAAACAAATGACTATTTGACAGACACCTTTGAAAATCCTTGAGATCACTCCTTCCGTGTTTGATCGCAGACATCTCGAGTGCCAAACTTTTAGTCTAAGAAAAGAACTGGAAAATGGAGGGAATCTGGATGGTAACGAAATGCAGACAGCTGCAAAGGGAAGAATTTCCCGAAGACTGTCGATAAATTGACATATTTGGCAGTTTTTGGCGGGAGAAATCATAGGGGGTGTGTCTTTAGACATCAGTGGGGAAAGACAATGGTTTAATAAATCGGGTTTAATTCCAATTTCTAACGTAAATACTCTTTCTGATAAACAGTGGATAGACGGTTTGAATAACAACATTATGCACCTAGTCAGGATAAGTACATTTACATTCTTCTAAAATCTATCAGACATTTATTTAGGAAAAAAAAAGATACTTAGGGAAAATAAGATTGATATTTTTTAATGTATCTATTTAATTATTATATATATATATATATATATATTATATATATATATATATATCTGTGTGTGTGTGTGTGTGTGCGTGTGTGTCCTAAAATAGATACATCACGATTGATTTTAACCTAATTTAAAACTCATCAGCCAGGTGCTCACGCCAGACACTCCATATTATATATTATATATATATAATATATATAATATATATATATATTATATATATAAGATGTTTTTTCACTGAGCAGATGGACTTGCTTGTCCCAATACATTTCTTTGCCCGAATTGTTGGTGATCGCGGGGAAGCGATAACTCTAATCTGTTTCAATTGAACATAATGAAAAGATGAAAAGAAAGAAAGAAAACAAAAAAGTGAGATAAAGTTAAATATAGATTTAAATTTTGCAATTTCGATTCGTGGGGACATTTTTTTCCATTTACACCATCAAAATCCGGCTAATTATTTACAAACGATTTTTAGATTTTTTAAAAATTATAAAACTAACCCCTAACCCTAACCTCTAATCCTAACCCTAACCCCTATCAAACAACCGGATTTTTACGCTGTAAATGAGAAACGTGTCCCCACGCGTCGAGATCGCGGAAGGGGTGGTTTAACGTCATATGGTCCTTTATACATATTGAACTATTTAGCAATAGCTCTTAAGGAATGGATCCTTTCAGTCCACTAAGGACGATGGAGTAGTGTCCAAAATAAAAAATAATTTTTTTTATCTGCATCTGCACAAGTGACTCTGCATGCCAATTCTTGAGTGACAGTCTTTGGTGCACTGAATGCGCACAGACTGTGATGCTTTCTGGGGCTGCTGGCTTTTCGGTCTCACTTTCTGGCTCTCTTTTCTGTCGAGGCTACTCTCCTCTCTGCCTCACCCCACTCCGTGCCTTGCTTAACGTTGAGGCGCAGTCGGTAGAGCGTTCGGCTAGAAATCACAAGGTTCCTAGCTCGATACCGGTGCTCGCCAACTCAGCGTTATGAGTAGCACAGGGATCTGTGCGGTAAAGTAAGGAGCTGATGGCAGGCGTGGCGACCCACCACAGATGCAAAAATAATCCTCTTGGTCTAGCGCTAGTGAAAAGGGGATAGACTCCCTCGCTGATTGGCTGATACCGACATTAGGCCGCCCCGGCGACTTTATTTTACTTTACATATTGGTCTATTTACCAATAGCTCTTAAGTAAACATATCAGACGTTGTAATAATTAAGTTATCATACTGTGGTATAGCCACAGGTACTGCTAGTAAATGTATATGAATGCATAGACTCTTAACGTCTTCCAAACCGTTTTGCACGCTGCAACGCCCATAGCTTCTGGCAGAAATGTATAATTCATAGCTCGGATGGACGGAAAATAAACCAATGATAAAATACTGAAATTTTTTTTTTTTTTTTACTTATATACGAAATTGATGCTCGCGTTATCTATACTGGATGCTTTCCGTTCGTTTTCTCAATTGCTAAATAATGGATTGTTCTGTGAAAGCCTCTCTAAAAGCCTATTGCAAATTTAGCCAGTGTTATTTATAAAGTCGACGATCGGTCTACATGATCGGTGTTGAGCGTGCGACTAATTTTGCTACCAGATGTCATATGTATTGATTTGTGAGAAGATATTTTTGAAACACTCGGAGAATTTATATTATTTAGATTTTTCGGACAGTTTTCCTCATCTTTATTGTTATATACTCAACGTTTCGGCCGATGTACTTGGCGGCCTTCTTCAGGGTTTTTATTGTTCACCTCGGGAATCTTCTTGTCAAACCCGTGAGCCTTCATGTCGTAAGCAGGAGTCTTCGTCTTTATTGTTATATACTCAACGTTTCGGCCGAGGTGCCTTCCAATTCGTATGAAACGGATAGAGAACTCCCTAGTGGACTAGTAGGTTTATAACAGGAATATTCCGATTTCTAAAAAAAAGGGTGTGTAGATAGCGCAGTGGTAATATTTCTGACTGATGACATTTCGGCCGTGTTTCGAACCTAGTCTGATTCAACCTGCCTTGTCAAGTCACACTGATGAGCCGTGAAACGGTGAAACAGTACTCTATGTGAATGAGAAATATATATTAATTATATATATATATATATATATATATAATATTATATATATATATAACAATAAAGTTGAGGATAACGGTAAAAAATAGATAATACAAATTATCAAATTACATCTAAAAAATTCAGATAAATAAAAAAAGATATTATTAATTCAAGTCGGACGTATATATGTATATACATAATATAACGTCGACTTGAATTATTTAGATCTTTTTTATTTATCTGAATTTTTTTAGAATGAAATTTGATAATTTGTATTATCTAAATTTTTACGTTATCTCAACTTATTTATATATTATATATAAAAATATATATATATATGTTGTGTGTGTGTGTGTGTGTGTGTGTGTGTAAATTTATATATAATATTATATATGCATATAGAAAGTAGAATGTAAAAAGTTAAATGAAAACCTTAAATTTTTTCAGATTAAATTTATTTCAGCCTCTTGGTTAAGATTTTGAAATCAGATTTCATTTTCCTATATATATATATATATATATATATATATATATATATACATATATATATAAATTCCGGAAAAATACTTAAGATAACACCACCATTATAGAAACACAATCATGTAAACAACGACTAAAAATCTTAGAAGCACTGCATATTAGACACAAAAATCCAAAACTAACAAAATAAACTTTTAAAGTAGTACCAACGTTCTGAAATGCATATAATTACTATACAATGATAATAATAGTAAAAGTAATAATAATGACAATAATATATATATATATATATATGTGTGTGTGTGTGTGTGTGTGTGTGTGTGTGTGTGTGAGTTAAGGTAACATAGACGTGGAGCCCAAACCTTGTTACTGGACATTTCTGTAAATTGATGCTCATAATATGTTCTGAAGAAGATTTTTAACAAACCGAAATATTGCAATATCAGCAGAATAAAGAACTTTATTTTAACATCATCTGTGTTTTTCATATTATCTTACCCTTATATATATATATATTATATATATATATATATATATATAGTGTGTGTGTGTGTGTGTTGTGTTGTGTTTATGTGTTTAGTAGTAGTAGTAGTGGTAGTAGTAGTAGTATAGTAGTCGATTATAAATAAAAACATCTATTTTATTTATCTGAAATTTTGAGATGAGGTGTGATAATGTGTATTATTTACATTTTTTACCGTAATCCTCACCTTCATTGTTATATATATATATGTAAATTGATGCTTATGTTATCTATACTGGTTCTTTCTGTTCGTTTTCTCAATTGCTAAATAATGGATTGTTCTGTGAAATCCCTTCTAAAAGCCTATTGCATATTTGGCCAGTATTATTTATAAGGTCGACGATCGGTTTACATTATCGGTATTGAGTGTGCAACTAATTTTGCTACCAGATGTCATATGTATTGATTTGTAAGAATATATTTTTTAAAACACTCGGAGAATTTTTATTAGTTTTTTCGGACAGTTTTCCTCATCTTTATTGTTATATACTCAACGTTTCGGCCGATGTACTCGGTGGCCTTCTTCAGGGTTTTTATTGTTCACCTCGGGAATCTTCTTGACAAACCTGTGAGCCTTCATGTAATCAGGAGCCTTCATCTTTATTGTTATATACTCAACGTTTCGGCCGAGGTGCCTTCTAATTAGTATAAAACGGATAGAGCACTCCCTAGTGGACTAGTAGTTTATAACAGGAATATTCCGATTTCTAAAAAGAGGGTGTATAGATAGCGCAGTAGTAAAATGTCTGATTGATGAAAATTCGGCCGTGTTTCGAAACATAGTCTGATTCAACCTGCCTTGTCTAGTCACACTGATGGAGCAGTGAAACGGCGAACAGGACTGTATGTGATATGAGATATTTATATATATATATATTAATATATATATATATATATATATATATAATATATAGTCGACTTGAATTATTTAGATCTATTTTATATTTTAGCAAGTGTTATTTATAAAGTGACGATCGATCGGTCTATATCTCGGTGTTGAGCGTGGCAAATAATTTTGTGCGATGTCATATGTATTGATTTGTAAAGATATTTTTGAAACAGAATTTGTATAGTTATTAATTTTTCGGACAGTTGTGCCCATCTTTATTGTTATAAATACAACGTTTCGGCCGATGTACTCTCCGACCTTCTTCAGGTGTTTCTTGTCGAACTTGGGAACGTTCTTAACCTTTATTCAAAGGATCGGGGTAGATTGTCCGGGTCCGTTAAGCATAAACAAGTACAAGTTATGATTAGGCTATTCTGCTATATAGAAGAAATTTCCGTGTTCTTAATAAAAGTTGCTAAATATATTATATATATATATATTATATTATATATATAAATATATATATATATATATCATATATGAATAGTTTATTGGCAGTACTGAATTTCAAAAGGACGCGTAAAGCATAGTTGCATGTTTGTAAATATTTTTTTTTTCTTAAAAAGAAAGTAAGGGATCACTGTTAGATTTAAATCTAACAATGATTTTATCTTTTTTTTTTCGTTTCATGCTCCTCAGAGAAAATACATTGAAGATGAATTGTGGTTTTTGGTTTGTTTTGTGTAGACGATGGAATATTCAGAAAGCAATGAGAAAAGAATTTTTTTATCTCAATAGGACAAAAAAATTCGTAAAACTGAAGAAACTTACAAATCTAGGGGGGGGGTCGAAACTTATTTATATATATAATACTCTCTCTCTATATTATATATATATATGAAATAAAATGTTAACCGGACAGTATGAATTAACATTTTTTGAAAAACAAAGATGTTATATAGTTGATGACAGAAAATCTGTTTCGACCGTTTAACTAGGATCAGTCATCATCATGAGTTTTATTATGAACATAATGCTTCTTGATTTATTTTAAATAATTTATTTTAACATTTTAACACAGAACACGCATTTTTTTTAAAAATTCCAGCATTGAATAAATAGCGGTTTTGTTTGTACCCTTTCTTCTAACGGTTGTTCATTCAGTCTTTCTCTCATGTGTTGCTCTTGATGATCGACCGATCTTATAAACACGGTCGACCAACCATTTCTGTCAGCAATTTATAACTCATTTGTTTCTCTCTTCAAAAATGTTAATTATATATACAGTTATATTATTAACAAACTTCTCTCGTAAACCCTAGCGGTAAGAAAAAACCCGCAAATGTTTCTATTGTTATAAATTACAACCAACATCACCTTGGAAAAAAATTGCAAAAAGAAAAAACAAGATAGTTTTCGTACCAACCGCGAATAATCGGTTGATCACTATAATACTTGGCCAAAACGAAAAAACAATATATATATATATATATAATATAATATATATATATATATATATAATATATATTATTCATACAAAAAAACCGCCAGGATATTTTCTAAAAGTAAAAAGTAAAGGTGTGCTCAAACCTAGTAGAGCAAATAATGAAGTTAAACTCTTCAGGGCAAAGATCTGACTCTTTGCCCTGAAAACATTAAGGAATCTGTTTGATAGGTATATCTTTATAGAGGTATATATTTATATATATATATATATATTATATATATATATAATATTACTAGTATCCACGGACATAGACGTGTAATCGACTGTATTAATCAATATCTGATTTAATCAGTGATTTAACCCTGAAGATCCTTATTGGTGAAAACTCGGAGTTAGGTCATACTGCACTGTATCTGCCTGATTACAATAATTTCGCTCTTACTTAACGTATGAGCACTTTTATATTTGTTATCGCCTGCACCTCATACTCTAGCTGCCCTTTTGCATCAGAGGCTAACCATCTGATAACCATATCACCGGGTAGCAGTCCACCCTTTTTCAAATATATAGTACTATATATAATTATATATTATATATCAGTGGATATTATATATATACCTATACATTCTTGGATAAAACCTAACAGGACTTGACCGAAAATGGAGAGAATAGTTTTGTTTAACATTTCGACTTCATTCACGGATGTCTCTTGGGGGTGAAGAAAATGAGGATGTTTATTATAATAGTGACAGGAGATGAAATCTTTTAGTATGTAAACTGTATTTGATCACAACACGTTTATTTTTTGAAAGCGCAAGTCGCGATTTCACAACATGCGAAGATGTTCAATGACGCGATGACGCAAAACTCGAAGAATTGCAAAAGACGAAAAAAAGTATTAAATGGAAAACTGATATCTTTTAAGAGAACAACGGGAACCAAAGTAGGGGAATGATAACCTAAATAATAATTTAAATGAGCCTAGTATGTAGTAATTATTTTAACACTATTTTATCTAGAAAAGGAAGATATATTAAAAAGAAATCATTGTTGATTTTAAGGGAACAAATGGGAATGGATAACTAAATAAATTAATGTAAATGAAGCCTAGTATTTAGTAATTATTTAACACTAATTTATTAGAAACGGAAAAGATATATTAAAGAATCGTTTGTTGATTATTAAGGGACACCAGTAGGATGATAACTAAATTAAATAATTAAATGAAGCCTAGTATTAAGTTAATTATTTAACACTATTTTATTAGAACGGAGATATATTAAAAATCATTGTGTTATTAAGGGAACAAAGTAGGAGATATAACTAAATAATAATTAATGAGCCTAGTATTTAAGTAATTATTTAACACTTTTTATCTAGAAACGCGAGAATATATTAAAGAATCGTTGTTGATTATAAGGAACACACAGGTAGGAATGATAACTAAATAATAATTAAATGAAGCTAGTATTTAGTAATTATTTAACACTATTTTTTATCTAGAACGGAGATATATATAAAGATCATTGTTGATTATTTTAAGGGAACAAAGTTAGGAATGTAACTAAATAATAATTAAATGAAGCTAGTATTAGTAATTATTTAACATTTTATCTAGAAACGAGAGATATATTAAAAGAATCATTGTTGATTATTAAGGCGAACATAAGTAGGAATGATAACTAAAATAATAATTAAATGAAGTCTATCTCTCTCTTTTT
>CM042174.1:1527619-1562619 GCA_023376005.1 Doryteuthis pealeii
TATCAAATAACATTAAATCTATTCAACAATGCTTTTCTAATAAAAAAGAAAAAAAAAAAAAAAAGAAAAAAACACAACATCCCAAAAATGCCTTATTCACTCTCGCGCCGAGGCAGAGGCTTACGCCTCCCGATGAGAACTCGGCGTTTGTTTTACTACCCCTCAACAAAACGTCCCCTTACCTACTATGGTCATAGAGGCGTGTAGTATCATTGACAAGGTTAATTTCGCAGGGATTGTTCGCTATGTACCCGGCGGCCGAAACGGATATGGTCTCTGACTGCTATGCCTGTCGGAGTCGGAGTCGTTTACGTATAGTATACACTCGCTGCATGAGACTTAAAGATACAAAAGTCGTACGTACATCTTGTACGGTGGATTTCTGCATAGCGAGCATCCTTTGCCGGGATTCACTGTCAAGATTATATTTATATTTATTATTCGAATTTTATGCGATACATGCATTATAATTGCCTTCAAGCAAAATATAAATATAATAATTAATATATATACATATATATATATATATATATATATATATCAACCCCTCCGCATGAGCAGGATATGACACAAGGTCAATTTCTTAATCGGAGTTGAACAGGTTTGAATTCAGAGTTTCATTCTCCTAGACTGGTTATCTAGCCAAGGTTAAGGAGCCGCGTTTGCCGAAAGTTTTACACATAATTGGTGGGAGAGTAGTTGCATATTTTTTTCCATGGGTATTAGTGCTATGTGAAATGCAAACAACCTCGTTAAGGATTTGAACTTGGATCGTCGAGTCCACACCCCATTGCTGCCGAGAGGTCGGTATATATATATATATATATTATTATATATATATATATTATATATATATATATTGGTTGCGACATGATGGCTGAAAAGGAAAAAGAATAAGAGCTTCGAAGATTCTTCGGTACCAGCAATACCGTTATTCACAAAATAGAATATTCAACAAAATATTGATCTTGTAGTTTCAGTAGAATTAAATACTAACGAATGATAAAATCATTAAGTATATATATATATATATATATATATATATATATATATATAAAATCTAATATAAGATCTAATTTGACAGCCTGATATGAATGTGACTTTAGCAAGACAACCTTGGTAGCTGTCTATAATAGCATTTATTTATATAAAACTCAACAAATTAAATATAATATATATTATATATATAATATATATATATGAGATTAAGGTAATTTGCTTAGAAGCATTGTTGAGTAAAGTATATTATTATTATATTTTTGCTTGAAGGTAGTTACAATGCGTATATCGTATAAAATTCGATAATTAATGAAAATAATCATGACAAGCGAACTCGGCAAATATCGCCCCCGACGTAGAACATCGTACAGCTGTTTCAACTTCATTAAGTCTCATCAGCGATGTATACTTACGATTTCCCTCCGACAGAAATCGAAAACGAGAGCTCAGCACGCAAAGCCAGAGACTTTACCTATGGGCCACCGATACGCAGTGAACGATATATGCGAAATTAGCTTGTCAAATACGTCTCTATTACTACGACTAGTATTTGCCGAGTTCATGATTGTCATTGAATTATTATTCAATAATCATAAATATAAATACGAAATATATGCATTGTAAACTGCAATTAGCCAAAAATATAAATAATAATATACTTCTAAAGCAAATTACCTTAATCTCATATATATATATATATAGATATATATATATAATACTTAATAATCCAATCATTCGTTAGTATTTAATTCTACTGAAACTATAACTTTGTTGTATATTCTATATTGCTGGTACCGAAGAATCTTCGAAGCTCTTTTCCTTTTTCCTTTTCAGTCATCATGTCGCAGCTGGCTTATCGAATAAAGAACACAACAAATAATCCAGTTGTACGTTATCTGGCCTTTTTTATTATCACAACTCAAAGATGGCCTAAACGGTGCCTCCGTTTCTTATTAGCCAATACAATATACTACACATCAACAACACGTTGTTAGACCTTATCAGAACTTGGTTCTTCACTAAAAAATAAAAAATAACCCCCCCCCAAAAAAAAAAGAAAAGAAACAGAAAGAATATTTGTAGTTCTTTTTCTTTTCTTTTTAGCCTTGGCATTAAATGACCCACAGAGTAATCCAGTTGTACGTAATCTGCGAGAAGTAATCACTTCCGCCTTTTTATCATCACAACTCAAAAGATGGCCGAAACGGTTGGCCGAAACGGTGCTTCCGTTTCTGATTAACCCCATATAATACACATCAACAACACGTTGTTAGACCTTATCAGAACTTGGTCCTTCACTAACCCCCCCCCCCAAAAAAAAATAAAGAAACAGAAAGAATCTTTGGAGTTCTTTTTCTTTTCTTTTTAGCTTGGCATTAAATGACCCACAGAGGTTGATATGCCGTTAAAACTCAATTTCTTTTTAGCCACCGACATTATTTACAGTTTTATTACATATACATTCAATTGTTCTTTCTTTCTATCTTTCTTTCTTTCTTCTTTGGATTTTACGGTATGTAAACCCTTGTTAGTCAGTCGGTAGAGCGTTCGGCTAGAAACCACAAGGTTCCTGGTTCGATACCGGCCCTCGCCAACTCAGTGTATGAGTAGCACAGGGATCTGTGCGGTAAAGCGAGGAGCTGATGGTAGGTGTGGCGCTCCACCTCAGATGCAAAAAACAATCTCCTTGGTCTAGCGCTAGAGAAAAGGGGATAGACTCCCTCGCTGTCTGGCTGATACCGACATTAGGCCGCTCCGACGAAATTTACTTTTATGCCGAAGATGTTTTGTTCTTTTCATGATGAATATATACAAGATGAATATATATTTGTGTATTCTATTTTGTGGATAATGGTATTGCTGGTATCGAGGAATCTTTTCTTTTCTTTTCCTCATAACATAGAATAAATGGACTCAAAATTTGAACATGTAGCATTAGACAGTCCTCATTGTTTTTTTTTAACAAGTTTTAATAAATACATGACTGGTATTATATATCTATAAATAGTTTGTTTTATTTTAATACATATTTAAAGTTTACATTTCAAATTGTTTTATTTTTTAATCCTTTAAGGAATTTGATGATTTTACTTACTTAAGGTCCAAACTCGCTGAAATTGAATTTTTTACTCCCACCCCTCAGGCAATATGTTTCAAAAATCTATTTTTACATCGCCCAGGGGGCGTTTTTTTAATTTTTCTAGTAAGATGAATATATAGTTGTGTATTCTATTTTGTGGATAATGGTATTGCTGGTACCGAGGAATCTTTTCTTTTCTTTTCCTTTTTCCTTTTAAGTCATTGTAAGCACGTTATTGGAAATTATCAGAACGTTAGAGCTCCGATTTGCTCTTCAGTAAAAAAAAACAGAAAGGAAATGAATACGGAAAGGAAAAGTACATCTGCTCTTATCAAACACCTATGACGTAAAAGAGATCAAAGCTGTATCTGCAAAAAGACAAGGGCAGTAACTCGTCACCGTTTCTGGCGCCAACGGCAGGCAACTCTTATTTTAAGTAATATAATCACTACATCTTATTATAATGGAGATTGTGTGTTTTTCTGTCTGTAGCCGAAACTCTATTACTACTCAAGTCACAATTCCCATAGTTATTTACGCTACATTCTTCATGATTCTATTTTTATTTAAACCTCAATTAATAAAATTACTAAACATTATTAATACTGTTGACCATATCTACACATTAATAACATGCAATTGTATTTATATATACAACAAAATAGCGGTTTACAGTGTGAACAGGAAGGCTAATTTGCATATTGATATTTAAAATTTGATTTTAATAAATATATGCTTATTATTATTGATTTCTAATTGTTTGGTTCTATTTTAATGAATATAAGCAAACATCTCTTCGATGAATCTTAAATGAAATCCATTAACACGAACAAATAACTGTCATTTTATTTTTTACTTCCTCTTTTAACTAAATACTTAAATTAAAAAAAAAATAACAATGAAAGACGAGATTGATGGAAGAGTAAGTTTCAGTTGTTCTATTTTTCGATTATACTCCCTCTGTTTCAAAACTTTTTTATTCTTATTTAGTTTCATTAGCCCTTCTAATTTAATACAATATTTTATTGCATTAAAACTTAAATACTTGCACCCGGAGGGTGCATATATTTGCTAGTAAAGTTAAAGTTCTTTAAAATGAATTCTAAAAACACAACGAAAACAATTATTCCTGTCAAATGTTATTGTAGCGTTCAACAATTCTCTTCGATGAATTGTATCTGTTATTTTAAGCATCAGCTTAAGATAAAAATTAGATGTGACAAAAGATGCTTGACTCCATGATATTCAGCAAAAGGTGGGTGCATGCTGCAAGCTTGTGTGTCAACCTTGTTGGGTTATTTTCTGCCGAAAATGTTTTGTTCTTTTCATGATGAATATATATATGAATATATAGTTGTGTATTCTATTTTGTGGATAATGGTATTGCTGGTACCGAGGAATCTTCGCTTTCTTTTTCTTTTTTTCTTTTAAGTCATTGTCAGCACGTTGCTGGAAATTATCAGAACTTCAGAGCTCCGATTTGTTCTTCAGTAAAAAAAAACAAAAAAAAACAAAAAAAAACAACAACAAAAAAACAAAAACAAAAACATAAAGAAAATGAAGTCGTATTGTTGCGGAAGGGAAAAGTACATCTGCTCTTATCAAACACCTATGACGTAAAAGGGATCAAAGGTATGCAAAAAGATGTATCCGCTTCTGGCGCCAACGGCAAGCAAATCTTGTTTTAAGTAATATAATCACTACATAAAGTAATTGATGTTCTTTAAAATGAATTCTAAACAGACAACGAAGTCGGCTTTTAAACAATTATTCCTACAAAGTGTTATTTTGTAAAATGAATACGGAATCACATTTAGACAGATACTAAAAAAGAAACGTAGCAGATAATTTGTGTAAGAATATGTTTTTTGTATTCCTCACTTTGGTATTGGAACGAGTCGGTAAAAGTCTGTGCTTCCCGAATTTTCTTTGAGTTTATTTGTCAAAATGTAGAAAAATAAAGAAGAAAATAAGAAAGAAAAAAACGAAACGATTATAGAAATAATGAAAAGTAAATGAAGAGGAAGAAGGAAAGAAAGAGAAAATAAAAACAATGAAAGCATTATAGGAAAGAACAAAAAGAAAAAATGAATGACATTTATAAAACGAAACAATACAATAATAAAAAAAAATAACAAAAAATAAACAATGAGAGAATGAAAGAAAATAACAAAAACGAAACAAAGAAAGAATGAAAGAAAATAACAAAAAGAAACAAAGAAAGAATGAAAGAAAATAACAAAAAGAAACAAAGAAAGAATGAAAGAAAATAACAAAAGAAACAATGGAAGAATGAAATAAAAAGACAAAAAGAAAAAATGAAAGAAAAAGACAAAAAGAAACAAAGAAAGAATGAAAGAAAATGACAAAAAGAATGAAAGAAAATGACAAAAAGAAACAGAGAAAGATTGAAAGAAAATAACAAAAAGAAACAATAAAAGAATGACAGAAATAGACAAAAACAAAACAATGAAGAAATGAAAGAAAATAATTGCGAGAAAAAATGAAAGAATAAAAGAAAATAACTTAAAAGAAACAACGGGAGAATGAAAAAAGTAACAAAAGAGAAACAAAAAAAAATGGAAGAAAAAGACAAAAATAAAAAATAAAAGAACGAAAGAACCCCCCCCCAAAAAAAAACAAAAAACCCCAAAACCCCCCCAAAAAACAACGAAAAAACAAAAAAAGAAAAAAAAAAGAAAGATAGAATAAAAAAAGTACGGTACTAATGCAGAATAGCGCGCATAGACAATATTAGATTAGGGATAAAAATCATTACATTTCAATATTTTTCACGAAAATACCCGAAATATTTAAGAAGCTAGGGTTAGGGTTAGAGTTAGGGTTAGTGTTAGGGTTAGTGTCAGGGTTAAGGTTTGGCTACTTCGAGACTGTCCATCTCTAATGCTATTTATACATAAACTACAATTTTAATGATATTCTCTCTTGCACACTATTCGTTTGTACTGAAAGAAAAGAAAAAGGAATGCTAAATGAAGTAATAGAAAGATAATGTTTCAAAACGTAAAAAAAATAAATAAATGGAAAAAGCAGAAGAAAATCAAATAAATTAAAGAAAGAAAGAAAAAAAAAGGAATATAATCCTAAATGAAAACGAGACAGAAATCAGGAAACGGAAGAAAACAAAGGAAGGAACTCATTGATATTTCTCAACTCTAATCTTCCGTATCGGAAAGAATCAGGAAATGGTAATTCCATTGCTGCAGACAGTCAAAGAACTGAAAAACGATAAAAATGAACTGTAAATGAAAAAGAAAATTCTGTCTTGTATTTTTAACATTGTGCAACAAATAATTGGAATAATCTTTCACTTGTTGGTACAAGAACCACATTTGCTATACATGTTCTCCAGAACCTATTATCACATAAAAGTACGTTATCCATGTTGAAAAACAAAATGACCACCATTTTTAAGATGGCCACCACTTTTCAAGATGGCCGCCATTTGAAGTGGTATGAATCTGTTTTTGAGTTTTGTTTTGTTTTGTTTTACGGCATATCGACCTCACTGGGTCATTTAATGCCAATAAAGTTTTGAAATAAATTCATTCTTAATGGATAATCAAATTTTGTTTATAAACTCATGTTTTTCTATTTAACCCATAGATGGGACCCCAATAGGTACTACCAGTCCGGGCCAGAAAGACCAGGGGCAATGGTGATGAAGGGGTGCTCTACATTCCTCAAACCTCCAAAACTGGAACCTCACCATCAGATAAGTTTAACGTCATTTCCAGGACATGTAGACCCTCAGCCATCGCCTTCTAGCCCCATATGATAAAAAGGGTTGGGGATTTTCCATAAAGGCGGTAGGTTGGGGCAATCATATAGGTGCTAGGGCTTGATGTGACCAGCCGATTGATCAGAGGGGGCCTCTCCGACCGCCCGTCTAGTCCAAGAGAGGGCAAAGTGGAGTATTGCAAGTCGTAGTCTGCTCAACCACCTGGGTTCTATCCTTAAGCATCACGGGTCGCCACTCACGGCCAACAGGGTCCGATTTGGGGGAATCTTATCCCTCTGCAGAGGTGCAGTCGGTGCATTCTAACGCCCCAGACGACAGGGCGGTCAATTTTAGCTAAATGTTGATAGAATAATGCTATTTTAACGCTCTGTGCATCGAAATATATTCATTTATGCACTTACAAAATCGTAATTTTTGAAAACTAACAGGATAACATCAGTGAATAATTATTCGTACAGAAATTTGCAGTCAAGGTGTTTAGGAAATTTCTCAATGGCAGAACACACACCCACTAAAAAGAAATAAAACGGTACAAAGAGTCCCTAAGACATTGATCTATTTCTAGGGATTGGTATGTATTATTCCTTCTTCACTAATGATCAGAAACCGACAAAAGGACAAATTTTAAGTGGAGTTTAACTAGATTGGTTGGTTGGTTGGGTTTTACGCATATCAATCCCTATTGGGTTATTCTATGCCGAAGACATTTTGTTTTATTCAATCTTGATGGGTACTCAATCTTTTTTAACACATTTAAAAAAATCATTTTTCCTATTTAACTATAGATGGGACCTTAACAGGTATTATAATTCCAGGTCAGAGTGGGCCTGGGAGTAATGGTGATGAAGGGGCACTCTGCATTCCCCAGACCTCCAGAATTGGAACTTTACCATTAGATGCAGTTTAACGTCATACCCAGGATAATAAGACTCTCAGTCACCGCCTTCTAACACCCATATGATAAAAAGGGTTGTGGCTAGCCATAAGGGCAATAGGGACAAGCATATAGTGCTAGGGTTTGACGTGACCAGCTGAGTGACCGGAGGGGCCACTCTGACCGTCCGTCTAGCCTAAGTAAAGATCAAATTGTAGTGTTGCCTTCATGGACTGCTTAGCGACCAGAGTTCTATCCTTAAACATCCTGGTTAGCCACCCATGGCCAACAGGTGGCCCCATTGGGGAAGGGTCTTACCCCTCTGCAGAAGTGCAGTCAGTGTATTCTTCAGCTCCGACTGACTCACTTTTCTGTAGAAGATTTTGGTTTGTTTGTTTTACGGCATATCAATCTCGGTAGGTCATTTAATGCCGATAAAGTTTTGAAATAAATTCATTCTTAATGCATAATACAATTTTGTTTATAAACTCATGTTTTTCTATTTAACCCATAGATGGACCCTAACAGGAACTACCATTCCGGGTCAGATTGGACCAAGGAGCAATGGTGATGAAGGGGTGCTCCAAATTCACCAAACCTCCAAAACTGGAACCTCACCATCAGATAGAGTTTAACGTCATTCCCAGGACATATAGACCCCCAGTCACTGCCTTCTAGCACCCATATGATAAAAAGGGGTTGGGGCTTGCCATAAGGGCAATAGGCATTGGGAAAATCATATAGGTGCTAGGGCTTGACGTGACCAGCCGATTGATCAGAGGGGGCCTCTCCGGGCGCCCGTCTAGCCCAAGATAGGGCCAAAGTGTCTGTAGAAGCGATAACACTATTAAATTGAGAGGCTTGTCGTCCAGTGTGGATATGTCTGCATTTTATTTAATTACGTATTTTCTTTCGAATATATAAAGGAAACATAATTCTTTTTTTTGTTTGTCTCCATAGATTTTCTTTTTATCTTTTTCACATGAGATTCACTAATTGGGTCTCTCGTGATTTCCACTTGTTATATTTCTCAAGTTCTTTAGCCGACTTTATTCTAGCCAATCAAATCACAATGCGTGTCTACTTAAAAAATATATATATATAGATATAGCTTGGATTATTTTCGCTGACTTTTTCTTTTTATCAAAACGTTATTCTATTTCTGAAAGGGCATATTTTCAAAAGGAGTACTTCTACAAAATAACACACTTATAGGGTCAAGTAATCAACAATCCCCTTCAAATTGAACGCCACAGAGCAGTAAGCACACTCATATATATATATATATATATATATATATATATATATATATATATATATATATATATATATATATATATATATATATATGAATAGATTTTTGGTACAGCAGAACTTATATAATGCTAAAAGTAGGAAGCGCGTGGTGTAATGGTTAAAGTCATGGGAAATGGACTCGTCGCCCCGAGTTCAAATCCTGGACGTGGTAATTGCATTTCACTTAGCGCTAATACCATTGGGAAAGGTATGAATCATACTCTCCCTCCAGCTATGGGTAAATAGTAGGGCAGACTGGGCTCTTTAACCTTGGTTGGGCAACCGGTATAGGAGAAGGAAAACTCTGAATTCAAACCTGCTGAACTCCGCTTAATAAATTGACCTTGTGTCGCATCCTGCTCGTGCGGAGGGGTTGGTAAATATATATATGATATAAAAAGTGGAGGAATCGTATGTATGTTGGGAGGTAATATTTTATTATAAAATAAAATATAAAATAAAGGGAATACGAAGGCCTTTTCGACCGGTTTTTTTCAAGTATAAACACCGGCGACGACGAATAAAAGTCAGATTGTATAATAAATATTCTTTAAGAACGAATGGAGGTGAGCCAGAGGGGGACAAAAAAGTGGAAAAGGGTGGGGGGTATATGTATGAACCCTCAAATCGAAACAGGGTTAGAAATGTCTCCCAACAAATAAAGGGAGTGTTTAGGTTTTTGTCTGCACAGAGTAGGGCGAAAGAAAGAAATATAAGCAGCTTCAAGGATAGTTAAGTGCTGCTTGGACCTGACTCTGTGCAAGACGGAGAAACACTCGTCTGTATAGTCAGCCCTACAAGCATTTATAGATGACAAGTGTTCAGCTTTTGCCGAATCATATGCTTGGGAATGCCCGGATGTATTATTAGCAATAGCATTGCGAAGTGTGTGTGGAACATGCTGTTTTATTTTAATTTCAAGTCGCTGGGATGTACGGCCAATATATATTTATGTATATGCTCCCATAAATTTAGTATGAGCTCTCTAATTGGTAATTTGAATTAACTCTCACTACTAAGCATATAAGCAATGATCGTTTCCCCAGAAATTTGATCTCTCAGTGACCGTAAAATACATAAACAAAACTATGTACTTAATTGTTTAAAAACACCAGTCCCCGCTGCAGCTGTCAGTGGACGAGGGAATAAGATATCGGGCTGACCTTAGTCAAAGATAGTTGTGTCTAGCCACAGTGAAGAGGCGTGAAACGCCGAAAACGTGTCTGGGGATGACATATATATATATATATATATATATATATATATATATATATATATATATATATACGAGGGTGAGTCAAAAAGTAATGCAATTTTGTATAGGACAGGTATAATTACCAACATAGGAACATGTATCATACATCAAAATGAAGCTGGTCCTCTGTGGATCACATCTCTAATTCTTCACATAATCACTGTTTCTCTCAATGTTACAATTTGAATGAGAGCATGTATCTTTGTCCCGTAAAATTCAGTAGACTGTTCTTTGACCAATTCTTCACCATAGATTTCACGTCTCATCACTGGAATAATGTTTGCCTCTCAAACCCTCTTTCATGGGACCGAAGAGATGATAGACTGAAGGCGCTAAATCTGGTGAGTATAGAGGAAGCGGTAAAGTTGTACCCGCAATGTTGCAGTGTCTCCTTTGTCTTGATGCTTGTGTGTGGTTGAGTATTGTCATGCAGAAGGAGGACATGGTCGATTGCAAGCTGGTCTTACTCGTCGGATTCTTGCTCTGAGCCTCGTTAGGGTCTCAATGTAGGCCTTAATTTTATTAAAAAAAAACTTTACATGGAATAAAGAAAATGACAATTCTGTCTGACTCTCCCTCGTGTCTGTGTGTGGTGTGTGTTCTCTCTCTCTCTCTCTCTCTCTCTCTCTCTATATATATATATATATATATATATATATATATATAAACCTAATGAGTCATATATACCTACTAAAAGTTTCGCTTAGTGCTCTTCAGGGCTAAGATCTTAGTCAGGTCCTGAAAAGCACTAAGCGAAACTGTTAGTAGGTATATCTGACTCATTAGGTTTAACTTTATTATTTGCTCTACTTAGGTATTGAGCACTCTTTACTTATTAGCTTAGTATATCCTAGCGGTTTTTGTATGATATATATATATATATATATATATTATATATATATATATATATATATATATGTATGCATATAAATTGTTCTTTCTTTTGGCCAAGTATTATAATATCAACTGATTATTTTCGGTTTGTACGACTATCTTTGTCTTTTCTTTATTTTTAAATTTTTTCTCCCCTGGTAATGTTTGGTAGTATATTTTTACAATCAAATTATTTGCCGGGTTTTTTCTTACCGAAAGGGTTTATCAACAAGTGTGGTATATTAAATTATATATATATATGCTCCCACTTTGGTCAAGCACTTTAAATAGGGATTTAATTGCGGATTCACCGAAAACTGGCGTGTAGCTAAACCTCGCTTTGTTTACAAAATGTTTAATGCCTGTAGTGAATTCATTTCCGCTTAGAAATGTAGCGAGTAAATATTCTCCTATATTTGACAGCTGCCTCTGGACGTACGGGTAAGAGGATTGGCGAATGAAAGTTCATGCGGGTCTCAAACCCGGCCAGGGGTAGCTGTTAAAATGTATAACCACACTAATAAGAAGTGATACTTCGAAACACGTATCTGTGGATTACTTATTATATATATATATATATATATATATAAAGTTACACTTAATGAGTCAGATATACCTACCCTGATAGATGTAGAAAAACTATATATATATATAATATATATATAATATATATATATATATGTGTGTGTGTGTGGTATATATTATGCTGGCTCCAGTTTTCTGTGCTCACCCTCTTTTGTTTTTAAATGATTACGCATTATTTCAATCTCTTTCTCACGCATGTATGTATACATTCTCTCTCTCTTCTCTCTCTCTCTATCTTCCTCTCTCTCTCACACACACACGCACACACACACTCACCTATATACACAACAAAACACACACACACACACTGACTCACTCTTTCTATCTCTTTCTCACTCATTCATCCTCTCTCACGCACACTTTTTTTTTATTCATTCCCCTTTTTCATATGTATATAATCGCTCTCTCTCTGTATTTCTCTCCCTCCCTCTCTCTCCCACTCTTCTCTCTCACACACATACACGCACACACATATACACACACATACACACACACTGACTCACTCTTTCTATCACTTTCTCACT
This sequence comes from Doryteuthis pealeii, assembly GCA_023376005.1. NCBI lineage: Eukaryota > Metazoa > Mollusca > Cephalopoda > Myopsida > Loliginidae > Doryteuthis > Doryteuthis pealeii. The sequence goes on from CM042174.1 coordinate 1,539,869, forward strand.
TGTTCATCCTCTTTTTCCTTTATTCGCCATTTCATATATAAACATCATCATCATCATTTCTCTCTCTCTCTCTCTCTCTCTCTCTCTCTCTCTCTCTCTCTCTCTCTCTCTCTCTCACTCAATCTCAACGAGTTATCACGAACCCGAGACACCATTTTCACCGTAGCAGACAAAACACTAACACTAAATTTCATTTTCTCTTTGTTTTATTACACCGATAATAAACCGATTTTCACGCCCTGATAGCGAGGTATAGAATACTCTGACAGTATTTGACTGCAAAGTGTTAATCCCCCCCCACTAAAAAGTGTGTCCCCATCATGACATGAATATAGGTCAAACTTATTAATGACAAGCATATATATATATATATATATATATATATATATATATATATTTATGTTTTTTTAAGTTGGCGTTATTACGAAGCATCTAAAATAAATGAATGAATCGATGTTAGGAGTATTGGATTCATTATTTTTTACTATTATTTTTTATCATAAATTTTCGGGATCGTTAGATACCCTTTATCAAATGAATGTTGTTCCTGTTCAACGGATCTTTTGTCTCTGTTGTTATTGACAGCGGCAGCGTCTGTAAAAAAATTATAATAACGGAGTATTCCGATGTCAGCGTTCAGTCCCCTTACGTTATATATATATATATATATATATATATATATATATATATATAAGTTTACAATACATTAAAGAGTCCGTTTTACCAATGGTTCGGAGCCCCACCTTTAGGTGATTGGTCGTCATCACAAACGTTCACTTTTGAAAATATTTGGACAGTTTTTTTCCCACGTGACTCGTGCCTACGTGACCCGTTTTCCGTTCTTCCTTTTCCTATCATCAATCACCGGCGTCCCTATTTTCGTCATTGAGTCTCGTGTTTTGTTTTTGTGTACTTATGATTATTTTAGATTTATAATATATCAAACTTGTTGGTAAACCCTTGTGGCAAGAAAAAAAAAGGGCAAATAGTTTGGTTGTAAAAATATACTACCAAACATTACCTGGGGAAAAATTGCAAAAAGGAAAGACCAAGACAGTCGTACCAACAGAAAATAATCGAATAATCGGTTGATACTACAATACTTGGCCAAAAGAAAAAACAATTTATATATATATATATATATATATATATATATATATATATATATATATATATATATATAAACCGTCAGGATACTCTAAAGCTAAAAAGTAAAGAGTGCTCAATACATAAGTAGAGCAAATAATAAAGTTAAACCTAATGAGTCAGATATACCTACTAACAGTTTCCTTTAGTGCTCTTCAGGGCTAAAATCTGACTCAAGAGTCAGATCTTAGCCCTGACGTCTTTCGCCAACGGGATTTTCAAAAACACATGGGTGAGAAACTGTCAGTTACCAAGCTCCGTTAACTGCATGTCTTCGCTACCCTCAGTTAACCCGAAACTATTAGTAGAGGTGGTTTAATTAACTGTTGTTCACTTTCTTTTTACGCTTATGGGAAGCGTATCGTAAACCATTTTACTTAAAATTAGATTATGTATGTTTTAATAATTAAAAACAACAACATTAGTATCAACAAGCCGTATCAACCAGAGGAAGAAATCCCCCCCTCCAAAAAAAAGTTGACCGGTCGGCGAAATAGAACCCCCTAAAAACTCTCTCCTCTCGTCATCTATTAGTAATGGAGATTCGCTTCCGGTTTTTGTCTGTAACAAAAATTACCTCACTGCTTACGTCACAGTACACAAAATCGTCATAACATAGAATAAATACACTCAAAATGTGAACATGCAACATTAGACAGTCCTCATTGTTTTTTAAAACAAGTTTTAATAAATACATGACTGGTATTATATATCTATATATAAAAAGTCGTCTGGGCGGCCTAAAGTCGGTATTAACCAATCAGCGAGGGAGTCTATCCCCTTTTCAATAGCGCTAGACCAAGAAGATTATCACAGATCCCTGTGCTACTCATACGCTGAGTTGGCGAGGACCGGTATCGAATTAGGAACCTTGTGGTTTCTAGCCGAACGCTCTACCGACTGAGCTAACCCAGCTCCTTATATCTATATATAGTTTGTTTTATTTTAATAAATATTTAAAGTTTACATTTCAAATTGTTTTATTTTTTAATCCTTTAATGAATTTGATGATTTTACTTACTTAGGGTACAAACTCGCTGATATTGAATTTTTTACTCCCACCCCTCAGGTAATATGTTTCAAAATCTATTTTTACATCGCCCGGAGGGTGTTTTTTATTTTGTACTAGTTCATATAATCGATGCACAAAGGGCATATATAACACATCTAAGAGTTCCCGCTTCTTTTATTTGTACTATTGGCAGACATTAATCTATTTTTACATCGCCTGGAGGGTGTTTTTTTATTTTGTACTAGTTCATATAATCGATGCACAAAAGGATATTAAACGCATCTAAGAGTTTCCCGCTTCTTTTATTTGTACTATTGGCAGATATTAATCTATTTTTACATCGCCTGGAGGGTGTTTTTTATTTTATACTAGTTCATATAATCGATGCACAAAGGGCGTATATAACACATCTAAGAGTTCCCGCTTCTTTTATTTGTACTATTGGCAGACATTAAAATGACAGCTTACTCTAAGCTCCATTGATGAGAATTCATGTTTTCGACAAATTTTAATTATCCATCGTAAGTTTAATTGTTTTGACGCATTTGTTGCAATAACTTACTCCAGACAAAAAAAAAAAAAAAAAAAAAAAAAAAAAAAAAGAGAAAGAAAAGATGAATGACATGTCTAACGTGATTGGCTGATTTCTAATTTCCCATGAGTCTCTCTGTCACATCCAAAATCGTCTAATTAGGTTTTTTTTTCTTTTATTTGGCGGGGAATTTCCTCGACGGGAAATTATCTTGGCGGGAAGTACGTCATTTTAAGATAATGAATAAAAATTCTTCGGACCATATGACCTTTAGGCACCCCTTTTGCTTTGCTGATTCACAAGTACATTTTTTCATTAACACCGTCAACATCCGGTTGTTTGTTAACAGACGATTTCATTGGTGTGATTTTTTTTAAATCTTCAAAATTTTATTATCTTGTAAAGTAAAAAAACACTTTCAAAACAACTAACAACTTTTTGTTGGAACCTAGTCAACAGTTAAAACTGGCATCATTCAATTTAGGTTTGAATTAATAGGTTAATTTCGGACCATATGACCTTTAGGCACCCGTTTTCAGATCTCGATTCATGAGGACATGTTTTTCATTTACACCGTCAAAATCCGGTTGTTTGTTAACAGATGATTTTTAGAGCAAAACAAACCAAACTTTTACCTGTTTTGGCTTGGTTAGGTTCCAGAATAAAGACACAAGAGATTTGTTTGTTTGTTTGTTAGTTTTGTGGAATATCAACCTCAGTGGGTCATTTAATGCCGATAAAGTTTTGAAATAAATAAATTCTTAATGGATACTCAATTTTTTATAAATACATTTTTCTATTTAACCCATAGATGGGACCCTAACAGGTACTACCACTCCGGGTCAGAGTAGACCAGTGAGCAATGGTGATGAAGGGGTGCACCACATTCCCCAAACCTCCAAAACTGGAACCTCACCATCAGATAGAGTTTAACGTCATTCCCAGGACATGTAGACCTTCAGCTACCACCTTCTAGCACCCATATGATAAGAAGGATAGAGTTGGGGCAATCATATAGGTGCTAGGGCTTGACGTGGCTAGCCGATTGATATGAGAGGACCTCTCCGATCGCCCGTCTAGCCCAAGAAGAGCCTAAAGTGGAATATTGCAAGTCATGGACTACTCAACCACCTGGGTTCTATCCTTAAGCATCACGGGTCGCCACCCACGGCCAACAGGTAGCCCAATTGGGGGAGTCTTACCCCTCTGCAGAGGTGCAGTCAGTGTAGTCCTACGCCCCAGCCGACAGGGCGGAGACACAAGAGAGGAAATGAGTTAAACAAATATATGAACAAAGAACAGAAGTACAAACATATACAAATGAGAAGGTTACTCGCGAGGCGGTCTTATCAACTGTCCACTGAAATATTGACTCTGGTGAGGGGCCAGAATAAAGACACAAGAGAGGAAATGAGTTAAACAAATATATCAACAAAGAACAGAAGTACAAACATATACAAATGAGAAGGTACTCGCGAGGCGGTCTTATCAACTGTCCACTGAAATATTGACTCTGGTGAGGGGCCAGAATAAAGACACAAGAGAGGAAATGAGTTAAACAAATATATCAACAAAGAACAGAAGTACAAACATATACAAATGAGAAGGTTACTCGCGAGGCGGTTTATCAACTGTCAACTGAAATATTGACTCTGGTGAGGGGCCAGAATAAAGACACAAGAGAGGAAATGAGTTAAACAAATATATCAACAAAGAACAGAAGTAAAAACATATACAAATGAGAAGGTTACTCGCGAGGCGGTCTTATCAACTGTCCACTGAAATATTGACTCTGGTGAGGGGCCAGAATAAAGACACAAGAGAGGAAATGAGTTAAACAAATATATCAACAAAAAACAGAAGTACAAACATATACAAATGAGAAGGTTACTCGCGAGGCGGTCTTATCAACTGTCCACTGAAATATTGACTCTGGTGAGGGGCCAGAATAAAGACACAAGAGAGGAAATGAGTTAAACAAATATATCAACAAAGAACAGAAGTACAAACATATACAAATGAGAAGGTTACTCGCGAGGAGGTCTTATCAACTGTCCACTGAAATATGACTCTGGTGAGGGGCAGAATAAAGACACAAGAGAGGAAATGAGTTAAACAAATATATCAACAAAGAACAGAAGTACAAACATATACAAATGAGAAGGTTACTCGCGAGGCGGTATATCAACTGTCCGAGCATACCGCTGGAATACTGACTCTCGCTTAAGAGCAGTACATGCTGCTATTTATTGTTGGAAGTTTTCTTGCGTGTGTGGTAAATTACCATAACATAAGCTCAGTAAGTTTTAACAGTGATAACATTTTAAAAGATTAAAATCTATTTCCTCAAACGAAGGCAAAGTTTTGAAGAAAAATATTTCGTGTGGTAATTTTTTTAATATTAATTTGCAACTTTAACCACTTGGGATACGTTACAGTTCCAAAATCGACCTAACCTATTTCATATTGCAAAACTTCTGACTCACCCCAGTATTTTGACCCTAGAAACTAGACGCCAACAAATATTAAGATAATATTGAGACAAATATTGAGATAATATTTTGTAAACAAATTTATTGTTATCAACGTTGACGGTTTTTATTAATTCATCTTCAGGAATTTAATTAGGTTTCAGAATTTGATTTGGTTTTTGGTCAGATAAGACATTGTTGATTTGTAGGATTGATAACATAAGCCATTCTTATGTCTCATTTTAGATGTTTCTCCAACAATTTCACAACGTCTAGGATGTGACACAAGGGTGTAAGAATGGGACATCCTGCGTGCATTGTAGTTTAATAAGTTAGCAAGCTAGTCTCACAGTTCAAAGGTTTTTGGTCAGATAAGACATTGCTAATTTGTAGGATTAATAATGTAAACCATTCTTAGGTCTCAATGTAGACATTCAGCAAATCCTTTCACAACGGCGAGGATGTGACACAAGGGTGTATGGGATATCCAGCAAGCTTTGTAGTTTAATAAGTTAGCAAGCTAGTCTCACAGTTCAAAGGTTTTTGGTCAGATAAGACATTGCTAATTTGTAGGATTAATAATGTAAACCATTCTTAGGTCTCAATGTAGACATTCAGCAAATCCTTTCACAACGGCGAGGATGTGACACAAGGGTGTATGGGATATCCAGCAAGCTTTGTAGTTTAATAAGTTAGCAAGCTAGTCTCACAGTTCAAAGGTTTTTGGTCAGATAAGACATTGCTAATTTGTAGGATTAATAATGTAAACCATTCTTAGGTCTCATTGTAGATGTTTAGCAAATCCTTTCACAACGGCGAGGATGTGACACAAGGGTGTGCGCATGGGGCATCCAGCAAGCGTCGTGGTGCAATGGTTAACAAGCTAGTCTCATAGATCATTGGGTTTTGATCTGATAAGATATTGCCAATTCGTAGGATTAATAATGTAAATCATTCTTAGGTCTTATTGTAGACATTCAGCAATTCCTTTCACAACGTACAGGATGTGACACAAGGGCGTAAGTATGGTAAATCCTGCGTGCATTAAAATGTAATGGTTAGCAAGCTAGTCTCACAGATCATTGGTTTTTAGTCAGATAAGACGTTGCTAATTTGTAGGATTAATAATGTAAACCCTTCTTAGGTCTCATTGTAGACATTTAGCAAATCCTTTCATGGCGGATAGGATATGACACAAGAGCTTAAGTATGGTAAATCCTCCGTGCATGAAGGTGTAATGGTTAAGGAGTCTCATCTCGGAGATTCTTGATTTTGGCCCGATAAGATATTGCTGATTTTTAAGATTGATAATGTAAACCATTCTTAGGTCTCATTGTAGACATTCAGGAAATCCTTTCACAACGGCGAGGATGTGACACAAGGGTGTGCGCATGGGGCATCCAGCAAGCGTCGTGGTGCAATGGTTAGCAAGCTAGTCTCACAGATCGTTGGGTTTGGGCCTGATCAGATATTGCTGATTTTTAAGATTAATAATGTAAACCATTCTTATGTCACATTATAGACAATTACCTAACCCTTTTACAACGTCTAGGATGTGACACAAGGGCGTAGGTATGGGACATCCTGCGAGCTTATAGTGTAATGATTAGCAAGCTAGTCTCGGAGATTTTCGGGGTTTGGTCCGGATAAGACATTGCAGCTTTGTCAGATTAATAATGTAAACCATTATTATGTCTCATGGTAGATATTTAGCAAATCCTTTCATCACGGCGAGGATGTGACACAAGGGTGTACGCATGGGGCATCCAGCAAGCGTCGTGGTGCAATGGTTAACAAGCTAGTCTCACAGATCGTTGGGTTTGGGCCTGATCAGATATTGCTGATTTTTAAGATTAATAATGTAAACCATTCTTATGTCACATTATAGACAATTACCTAACCCTTTTACAACGTCTAGGATGTGACACAAGGGCGTAGGTATGGGACATCCTGCGTGCATTAAAATGTAATGGTTAGCAAGCTAGTCTCACAGATCATTGGTTTTTAGTCAGATAAGACGTTGCTAATTTGTAGGATTAATAATATAAACCCTTCTTAGGTCTCATTGTAAATATTCAGCAAATCCTTTCACAACGGATAGGATATGACACAAGAGCTTAAGTATGGTAAATCCTCCGTGCATTAAGGTGTAATGGTTAAGGAGTCTCGTCTCGGAGATTCTTGAGTTTTGGCCCGATAAGATATTGCTGATTTTTAAGATTGATAATGTAAACCATTCTTAGCTCTCATTGTAGATGTTTAGCAAATCCTTTCATCACGGCGAGGATGTGACACAAGGGTGTGCGCATGGGGCATCCAGCAAGCGTCGTGGTGCAATGGTTAACAAGCTAGTCTCATAGATCATTGGGTTTTGGCCTGATAAGATATTGCCAATTCGTAGGATTAATAATGTAAACCATTCTTAAATCTCATTGTAGACATTTAGCACAAGAGCTTAAGTATGATGAATCCTGCGAGGATTAAGGCGTAGTGGTTAGTAAGCTAGTCTCGGAGATTTTTGAGTTTTGGCCTGATAAGATATTGCTGATTTTTAAGATTAATAATGCAAACCATTCTTAGGTCTCATAGTAAATATTTAGCAAATCCTTTCACAGCGACGAGGATGTGACACAAGGGTGTAAGTATGGGATATCCAGGAAGCATCGTGGTATAATGGTTAGCAAGCTAGTCTCACATATCATTGGGTTTTGGCCTGATAAGATATTGCCAATTCGTAGGATTAATAATGTCAACCATTCTTAGGTCTTATTGTAGACATTTAGCAAATCCTTTCACGGCGGATAGGATGTGACACAAGGGCTTAAGTATGGTAAATCTTGGGAGCATTAAGGTGTAATGGTTAAGGAGTCTCGTCTCGGAGATTCATGAGTTTTGGCCTGATAAGATATTGCTGATTTGTAGGATTAATAATGTAAATCATTCTTAGGTCTCATTATAGATAATTACCCAAATCTTTTACAACGTCTAGGATGTGACACAAGAGCGTAAGTATGAGACATCTAGCGAGCATTATGATTTAATGGTTAGCAAGCTAGTTTTACAGATCATTGGGTTTTGGCCCGATAAGATATTCCTGATTTGTAGTATTAATAATGTAAACCATTCTTCGGTCTTATAGTAGATAATTAGTAGGAAGTGCGTGGTGTAATGGTTAAAGTCATAGGAAATGGACTCGTCGACCCGAGTTCAAATCCTGGATGTGGTAATTGCATTTCAGTTAGCGCTAATACCCTTGGGAAAGGTATGAGTTCTACTCTCTCCCCAGCTATGGGTAAATAGTAGGGCAGACTGGGCTCTTTAACCTTGGTTAGGTAAGCTGTCTAGGAGAAGAAAAACACTGAATTCAAACCTGTTAAACTCCGCTTAAGAAATTGACCTTGTGTTACATCCTGCTCGTGCGGAGGGGTTGGTAAATATATGTATAGTAGATAATTACTCAACCAGATCGCCATGAGTAGGGTGTGACACAAGTGCATAAGTTTGGGACATCCAGCGGGCATCGTGTTGTAATTGTTAGCTAGCTAGTATCGCAGATTTTTGGTTTTGGGTCAGATAAGACATTGCTGATTTTTAAGATTAATAACATAAACCTTTCTTAGGACTCATAGTAATAATTACCCTACCCGTCCGTTACGAGTAGGATGTGACACAAGAGCGTAAATATGGATCATCCAGCTAGTATTGTCACAAATCATTGGTTTTGGGCCAGATAAGACATTGCTGATTTGGATGATTAATTAAAAGTCGTCGGGGTGGCCTAAGGTCGGTATCAGCCAGACAGCTAGGAAGTCTATCCCCTTTTCAATAGTGCTAGACCAAGGAGATTGTTTTTTTACGACTGAGGTGAGTGCCACACATACCATCAGCTCCTTATGTTGTATATCCTTCTCATTACTTTTTTACTTACTTCTTTCTTACTCTATTCTTCTGGCCGTCTTTGGAATCTTATAACATCTTGTCTTGGTCTGGAATCTTCTAAGGTTTGGAATTTCTTTGGGACTTTTGGTCTGGTCTTCTATTGGGGATACTTCTTTATTAGAAGCCCTGTGTCATTGTTAGTTTTTAGAGGTAATAATACAAGACTCCGATTTGCTTTGATCTTACTTTATTTTTAAATCCCCAACCAGACATCTGCGCAGAGTGAGTCGGAGCGTGTATAACACGACTCACCACCGTCGTGGTTTCTCGCCGACTGACTAAAATATATTTCTAATATAAACCGGAAGAGGGTCTCCTCCACAGATTCTCACGGTATTCGCCGGAAGGAAGGATCAGAACTGAGGCCAAGCCTTGTCACTCATCCCTCAAGGCCTCCGGCTGAACTTATACCCGGCATTTTGATTTCTACACTATTGCACATAAATATTAGGTATCTAATAATCATGTAACACTTTAACGCACATATCCCTGTGCTACTCATACGCTGAGTTGGCGAGGTGTCGGTATTGAACCAGGAACCTTGTGGATCGTTGGCTGACGCTCTATCGACGGAGCTAAGCCGGCTCATAGTGTTAGATTTGTTTTAATAACACTAAAGTGTGTTGGCCAATCACAGAATTGTGTGACGAGGTCATGTATATTTGACAGGTATCACAAAAACGTTATTTTCACTGACGATATTTGTATACGACAAATATCAGAAATTAAAAAAACAATTTTGACTTACATTAATGTCTGCGATTCCGATTGTGGAAATATTTATGAAAGTGTCATGATCAGCATTTGTAATATTAATAATGAATATTATTTTTTTGCCCTTTAATGACGGCTAAAAGGTTTTACGTAGAGATACTAAATTTGCAATGAATCATTTGTAGCAAAATCATTTGTATCGTATTTATATTATTTTAAAGAGAATTGACTTGATCTATTTACGACGAAAAGATATGACGTAGAGCTATCAAATCTGCAAAGCACTTTTATAGCAATGTCATTTTCAATGCACTCGTGTGATAAGAATAAATTTCAAATGCATTCTTATAGTAAAAATCATTTGCAATGCATTTTTATAGTAAAAAGTATTTCAAATGCATTTTTATAGTAAAAATCATTTGCAATGCATTTTTATAGTAAAAATCATTAGCAATGCATTTTTATAGTAAAAATAATTTCCAATGCATTCTTATAGTAAAAATCATTTGCAATGCATTTTTATAGTAAAAATTATTTACAATGCATTTTTATAGTAAAAATCATTTGCAATGCATTTTTATAGTAAAAATAATTTCCAATGCATTTTTATAGTAAAAATCATTTGCAATGCATTTTTATAGTAAAAATCATTAGCAATGCATTTTTATAGTAAAAATAATTTCCAATGCATTTTTATAGTAAAAATTGTAGTCCAATACATCTTTATAGTAAAAATTGTTGTCCAATGCATTTTTATAGTAAAATATCATTTCCAATGCATTTTTATAGTACAAATTATAGTCCAATGCATTTTATAGTAAAAAAAAACAACATTTGCAATGCATTTTTATTAGTAAATATTTATCTATTATAGTATAAATCATTTCTAATACATTTTTATATAAAAAAAATCATTTCCTAAGAAATTTTTATATTAAAAATCATTCCTAATGCATTTTTATTGTAAAAATCATTTGCAATGCATTTTTATTAGTAAAAATCATTTACAATGCATTTTTATTAGTAAAAATCATTTACAATGCATTTTCATAGTAAAAATCAGTGACCGATGTATTTTTATATTAAAAATCATTTGCATTGCATTTGTATAGTATAAATAATTCCTAGTGTATTTTTATAGTAAACATAATTTCTAATGCATTTTTATAGTAAAAATTATTTGCAATGCATTTTTATTTGTAAAAATTTATTGCAATACATTTTTTAGTATATATATTTTACCAACCCCTCTGCACGAGCAAGATGTGACACAAGGTCAATTTCTTAAGCGTAGTTCCTTCTTCTATACCGGTTACCCAACCAAGGTTAAAGAGTCTGCCCTGTTATTTACCCATAGCTGGAGGGAATATTAGTACTAAGTGAAATGCAATTAACACGTCCATTTTTATAGTACAGGGTCAGGCAAAATGATCTGACACATTTGTAGGTTTAATAAAAGGCAAATAAAGTAAAGAAACAAAAAAGTATTTTTATTTTCGAAAAGTACATATAATGCAATTTTTCATCATATAATGCCATTTTGTTTTGTTTCTTTATAATGCCATTGTTTTTCGTTTCTTTTTCAGTTGCTGCCATGAATTGGACTGGTGAGCATCGTACTTTCATTGTGGAAACGTTTATCAAAACAAACGAATCTGTAACTGCAACACAAAGAGCGTTCCGTTTGCACTTCAATCTTGGTAGACATGATCCCGTACCAGCTTGAAACACGATCTTGTTATGGGTTACCAACTTCAGAGCTACTGGATCTGCATTGAAACGAAAATCAACCGGCCGACCTCGCACCGCCAGAACTCCAGAAAATGTGGCAGCGGTAAGAGCTTCAGTTCAACAGTCTCCACTCCGTTCCACATTTAAACGCGCCCAGGCTCTTAGACTTTCCAAAAGAAGTTTGCGAAGAATTCTTCACAATGATCTTCAAATGCATCCATACAAAATGATGTTGATAAACGTTTCCACAATGAAAGCGCGATGCTCACCAGTCCAATTCATGGCAGCAACTGAAAAAGAAACGAAAAACAATGACATTATAAAGAAACAAAACAAAATGGCATTATATTAAAAAAAAATGGCATTATATATACTTTTCGAAAATAAAAACACTTTTTTGTTTCTTTACTTTATTTGCCTTTTGTGTCAGATCATTGTTTCTTTACTTCATTTGCATTTTATTAAACCTACAAATGTGTCAGATCATTTTGCCTGACCCTGTATAAATCATTTCAACAGCTGCGAGTAGATATCCAATGCCGAGTTGAAGAGCTTGCCAGGAGCGATGGTCAATAGGGACGGATGGCGACAACAGAATCCGTGTTATCTGCACGACTTAATGATGGTTTGGTTTGGTTTGTTTTGTTTTACGGCATATCAACCTCAGTGGGTCATTTAATGCCGATAAAGTTTTGAAATAAATCAATTTTAATGGATAATACAATTTTTTTATAAATACATTTTTCTATTTAACCCATATATGGGACCCTAACAGGTACTACCACTCCTGGTCAGAGTGGACCAGGGAGCAATGGTGATGAAGGGGTGCTTCACATTCCCCAAACCTCCAAAACTGGAACCTCACACTCAGATAGAGTTTAACGTCATTCCCAGGACATGTAGACCCGCAGCCACCGCCTTCTAGCACCCAAAGGGGGTTGAGGCTTGCCATAAGGGCAATAGGGTTGGAAAATTATATAGGTGCTAGGGCTTGACATGACCAGCCGATTGATCGGAGGGGCCTCTCCGACCGCCCGTCTAGCCCAAGATAGGGCCAAAGTGGAGTATTGCATGTCATGAACTGCTCATCCACCTGGGCTCTATCCTTAAGCATCACCGGTCGCCACCCACGGCCAACAGGCGGCCCCATTGGTGGAGTCTTACCCCTCTGCAGAGGTGCAGTCGGTGCATTCTAACGCCCCAGCCGACAGGGCGGAGGTTAATGATGATGATGATGATGTAATCACGTTTCAATATTTTACATTTACTGAAGAAGAAAAAAAAAACTATAGCGATTGGATTTTTCTTTAAAATTATATTCAGCCATAAAAACGTACATCGTATAAATTTTTCCTTTCGGAATTTATAACAATGATGTTAACACTGATACAAACAGGAGAAGAAAAAAAAATTAATCCCATGAACCGGAAGGACTTAAAAAACTATTCAAAAATGGCGGAATAATTGCTAAACAAAATTTTGCACTCCAAGAAATTTTTATTATCGTCCGTTGTTTTAAAATTCTATCCTGATATTATATCAAACATGTTTAAATATTGATCATCTCCCCTTTTTTTCAACGCTCTCCTGCTTTTGAAAAGAACACAAAACCGTGCATTATAGAAGACTTAACGTAGACTTTGATGTGTGATCTCAAAGTGGAATGAATGTATTATTAATTCTGGTTGGACAGTTCGACAAGAGTTGATAAACGGTTTATAAGGCTGGGAATCGTTTTCGTTCTTGTCTTTCCTGCATGACCAACTTTTTCAGAGGCGAGAGAAAAAATGTTTTTTTAAACGTCAAAAGATATCAGAAATGAAGTGATCACTAGACGGAAATTAAAAAAAAAAGTATTTGTGTCGAAGCATTTTAAATTTTTTTTGTCTCGTCCCAACACGCAGAGGATGAAGATTCAATAATTGAATTTGTTAAAATTCTTTTACAAACATCGAACGTCTTAGGGGTAATAAAACATTAACCAATGTTGTTCCTTTTTTTTTTTTTAAGTATACTAGTGAGAATATGCACCCTCTGCCGGGCGTAAGTATTTAAGTTTTTAAATATACTAGCAAATATATGCACCCTTCGTATTTAGGTTTTGATGTAATAAAATATTGTATCAAATTAGAAACTATTTAGAAAATTATAAATCGAAAAATAGAACAGCTTTAAATCTAACTCTTCCATCATTTTCTCCATCATTCCCGTCTTTCATTTTTCCTAATTTATCTATTTAGTTAGATTATGAAGTATTTAATAAAATTACAGTTGTTTCGTCTTGTTTATGGATTTCTTATAAGATGTATCCCCGAGATCTTTGCTCAGATTTGTCAAGAGAAAACCAAACAATTAGAAATCAATAATACTAAGCATATATTTATTAAAATCAATTTCTTAATATCAGTATGTAAATTAGCCTTCTCGTTCACACTGTAAACCGCTATTTTGTTGAATATATAAATATACTTGCATGTTATTACTATGTAGATTAATCCAACAGTATTAATAATGTATAACAATTTTATCAATAATTGAGGTTTAGATAAAAATAAATTCATAGTGAATGTAACGTCAATAACTAAGGGAATTGTGACTTGAGTAGTGATTTAGTTTCGGTTACAGACAGACAAACACACAATCTCCATTATAATAAGATATTTATTTAGATATTATTTGCATCTTTCCGACTTAAAAGTGCCAAGTTAAATCTTTTTCAGAGAATACATGGATGCACTCTCTAGAATATGTCTCAAAATGCAAGTTTTTACAAGATCCTCGAACAAAAATTGCGAAAAATTCCGCGCATCAAACTTTTGTTACCTAAAAATCGGCTGCTAATGTCTGATATTGTTTTTTTAAACGAATTAAAATTAATAAAATCGATTATTTAATGTCAACATTTTGTCTAAATCGATAAGTAGTAACATAATGACCATTAACATAAAAGCAAAATAATATTACACATGCAATTAATTTTTAATAAATTTAAAAGTTTTTTTTTGTCAATTTAGATCACGTTCGTGTATCTGTTCGAAAAATTGGTAAACATTAAACAGGAAAAACAAAAGGAATAACTATCTCTATATCATGGACTTAAATTATTAATAAGAAACAAAATGAAAAAACCCCGACTATTTGCAAGTTTAATATATATATATTTATTTAAATATATATATATATGAAATATATTGATATTTAGTATTATCTGCGTTATGGGGACCATCTTCATTGTTATTTCTACGACGTTTCGGCCGATATACCCTCCGGCCTTCTTCAGGTATTTCTTGTCGGACTCGGGAACCTTCTTGGACTCGGGAACCTTCTCGAATCGGGAACCTTCTTTTCGAACTCGGGAACTTTCTTGTCGTATTTGGGAGCCATCACGGAACGTTGAACCTAACCCTAGTTCCGTGATGGCTCCTGAATACGACAAGAAAGTTCCCGAGTTCGAAAAGAAGGTTCCCGAGTCCGAGAAGGTTCCCGAGTCCGACAAGAAATACCTGAAGAAGGCCGGAGGGTATATCGGCCGAAACGTTGTCCAAATAACAATGAAGACGGGGACAATAGTCCGAATAACGCAGATAATACTAATCTTCAAGCCTCATCTCAAACATTCAGAGATATTGATATTTAATTAAAAAGATTAACGCTACAGTTTGTTGAGTTACTCGTGTTGCAGTGGAGGTACTTGTGGTGTAATGGTTATCGTTATAGGAATTGGAATAATCATACTCGTTTCAATTACCGTCGAATTGGTAAGACAAGGCAGCAATCAGTCGTAACTTAATACAAATCTGTTTTGCTGCAGTGACTATTGCAAAATGGCAGGTTATTTATGAAGCCTCCTAACATCATAGAAACCAAGCAGCCAATCAGGACTCAAGGAATGGAATCACCCAAATGCATGAGTGGACTATTCTGGATTCCCATAAGTACCAGTTGTCTTGACACTGGTTCAGTTGTGCTTAGCTTTTTGCTCAAACCAACAGTACGGTAACTCACTTCACCCGAGTTCAAATTCTGGAAAGGTTATTTGCAAAGAGAATAGGTTAACACTGTGAGACGGAAGCCTTTTTACAGTGAATTGTTTGGTTAGTTTTGTTTACGGCATGTCAACTCATTATGGGTCATTTAATGCCAAATCAAGTCATTTTGATAAATGGTTACTTACAGAACCTGATGTTGCTTCAATGGTCACCCATCTTCAGGAATTTAATTAGGTTTCAGAATTTGATTTTGTTTGGTCAGATAAGACATTATTGATTTGTAAGATTGATAACGTAAGCCATTCTTATGTCTCATTTGAGATATTTCCCCAACCATTTCACAATGTCTAGGATGTGACACAAGGGCGTAAGTATGGGACATCCTGCGTGCATCGAGGTGTAATGGTTAGCAAACTAATCTCGGAGATTTTTTGTGTTTGGTCCGGATAAGACATTGCTGATTTGTAAGATTAATAATGTAAACCATTCTTGGGTCTCATTGTAGACATTTAGTAAATCCTTTCACAACGGCGAGGATGTGACACAAGGGTGTATGGGATATCCAGCAAGCATTGTAGTTTAATAAGTTAGCAAGCTAGTCTCACAGATCACAAGTTTTTGGTAAGATAAGACATTGCTAATTTGATAAGTGATTATTTACAGTACCTGATGTTGCTTCAATGGTCACCCATCTAAGCATTTAACAGGCTTATCGCTGCTTTTCATGACGACATCATTAATAAATCAGATTTATTTTATTTATCAATGATTTTGACTATAAATGAAATACTCATTGATAAACTTACGCAATTCTCGAGGGTTTGTGATGTAAGCAGTGATGTAGTTTCGATAACAGACAGACACCATGTTGAATTATTTTGTGTATATAGGTCGTGCTGCAATCCACCACTTAAATTTATAGAATAAGCGAGGTCACGTGGTTTGAACCACAGCCAATCTACTGCCCTAATTTCGTGGTTGGTTAACTATTTAATCGCTGATATTGACAGCCGTCCATTTGCACACTATTCGACATTGACGAACGGATCTGCGACACTGAGAAGCACCAAGGAACCACCAAAGGATTCTTCACTAGGGATCGCGCTCTGCTTAACACAAAGGATCTCCGCTGGACAGTGCTCTTGCTTGAAGCCTAAAGATGGCCACAAAAATCGTAACACACCGAATCTCCATTATAACAAGATTTCCTCTTTCTTTGTATGATGTGAATGCAACATCTTTATATGCGTTTGTATTTCTTGGACGAAACCCAAGAGAAAATAACACTCATTTGGCGTGTTGAGTGCTATAAATGATTTAATAAGACATTTGTTTAAGTGAGGTATCACATCAGCAAAGCACCTCTGCCAAGTGAGGTGGCAGTTTTGGATTTGACGAGGCTAGATTAGAGCCAAGGTGTGATACCTTTGAATACGAAATCAACTTCTCAACACTTTCTTTAACATTATTAACTTGGAACACATTTCATTATTACTTCTTTCTTTTGATTCCGTTTCTCTGCATCTTTTATTTTCTCTTCGCTTTTATCTCATTACATTTCTCTCTCTCTCTCTCTCTCTCTCTCTCTCTCTCTCTCTATATATATATATATATATATATATATATATATATATGTATGTGTATATGTGTGTGTATACTTTTCTTTCGTTGGATCTACAGCAATATATATATATATATATATATATATATATATATATGTATGTATGTGTGTGTGTATGTATTACTTCTTTCTTTGATTACAACTGTCTATCTCTTCTTTTCTCTCTTCCTCTTGGTTTTCTCTCACTTCCTCTGTCTGTCTACCTGTGTGTCTCTCACTCTGCCTGTCTGTCTGTCTGTCTGTCTGTCTATATATATATATATATATATATATATATATATATATATATATATATATATATATACTTTTTTCGTTGGATCTACAGTAATATATATATATATATATATATATATATATATATATATATATATATATATATTGATGTGTGTGTGTGTGTGTGTATGTATTACTTCTTTCTTTGATTCTTTTTTCTTCTCTCGCGTCATCTGTCTGTTTGTCTGTCCGTCAGCCTGTGTCTGTCTGTCTCTCTTTCTTTATATATATTTTCCTGTTGGATCTACAGTAATATATATATATATATATATATATATAATTTATATTTTTGCTTGAAGGCAATAACAATGCGTATATCGTATAAAATTCGATAATTATTGAAAATAATCATGACAAACGAACTCGGCAAATATCGTGCCCTACGTAGGACACCGTACAGCTGTTTCAACTTTATTAAGTCTCATCAGCGATGTATACGTACGATTTCCCTCCGACAGAAATCGAATATATATATATATATATATATATATATATTTATTTATTCATTATTTTAATCTATACATTTAACAGCTTATAGTATCGTATGAGAATGAGAATCACTGGTTTCAAGTATTTGCTGCTTATCATCAGACAAATCGCCTTGTAAATGACATCGAAATGAAAATCCGTTATGTATAGCATTCTCGCTTTATACAATAACACTTGGAAAACATTCCTTTTAAGGTGGTTGAGTTTTTTGTTGTAATTTTTTCAGTCCAAGAGTTTAATAGATATTTCTTTATGTGTGGACTTGCTCAGAATATTTCCGATTTAGTATTTAGGTCTTTTTTCGCTGGAGTAATCCTTGTAGGACCCGGAATTTTTCTGTCGAGCATGGTCGACATGTTTTGGATCCATTTATGTATGGTTTGGGATGGCTTGAAATCTTTCACTCTATATTATATGGGCTTCCTTGGTCTTTGTACTTCCATACGCGGTTTGTGATGGTAGTAGCTGCCCTCTTTCCCTGTCTGTCTGTCTGTCTGTCTGTCCTCTCTCTCTTTCTCTCTATATCTCTCTCTTTATATATATATATATATATATATATATATATATATATATATATATATATGAGATTTATCCAAAACTTGGTAGTAAGGGATGATTCTATATGTGATTTCTAAGATCCACTGTACTAATATTGATGATCCAGTATGTATAAATACAGCGAATCTTTAAATCACTGAAGAGAGCTCAATGTATAATAACCTTTTAGATTAATATACAGAGCAATATTTATCAATAAAGGAAGGAAGAACTCAACACCGTAATCCCATAATAAATTTATTTCGACGAAAATTGGGGTCCATATAAATCTAAGTTGATTTAAACCGGCTCCCCAAATTTTCGTCTCATCAGATGGGTCTCAATTCACTTATAAGTGAATTGAGACCCATCTGATGAGACGAAAATTTGGGGAGCCGGTTTAAATCAACTTAGATTTATATGGACCCCACAATTTTCGTCGAAATAAATTTATTATGGGATTACGGTGTTGAGTTCTTCCTTCCTTTATTGATATATATATATATTATATATATTTTATATATATATATATATATATATATATATATTCTTTGATGGGTACCAAGTTTCTTGGTGCAAGGTGATTCTAGGTGGCCTATTCTCTACCAGTAGTTTGTTGTTGAGTTCAGATTCCCGTTTGAGAGCTCAATGTTTAATATTATAAAGCAAGCAAAATTATTTCTGAATAAAAGGTCTTTTTATTTAGACAGGCCTGTCTAAATAAAAGATAAACGTGGTCTGACGAAGCTCCGTGGGCCCCAGATACCACGAGTGGAAATGGTCCATAATCACGATACCCATGGTATTTAAAGCCTTTTTATTCACAAATATATATATATATATATATATATATATATATATATAATATAAGTAAGTAAAGTAAGTAAAGTCATCGGGGCGGCCTAAAGTTGGTATCAGCCAATCAGTGAGGGAGTCTATCCCCTTTTCCCTGGCGCTAGACCAAGGAGATTATTTTAGCGTCTGAGATGGAACGCCACACCTATCATAGCTTCTTACTTTACCGCACAGATCTCTGTGCTATTCAATCGCTGAGTTGCCGTGGGCCGGTATCGAACTAGGAACCTTGTGGTTTCTAGCCGAACGCTCTACCGACTGAGCTAAAGTATTTCTTACACACATTCAACTCCGGAATCTTGAAATTAACACCAACTAAATCCTACAAAATAGTTATTTACTAAGCTTAGCTTAAATATGGTACAAGGCCGGAAGTATGGGGCGCCTAATGAGAATCGAACGCACTATCAATTGTCTGCGAATCTACCTTGGTAAGCATTATACCATGTGAGGTGCCCCAAATCCTACAATATAACTCACTACGTCCTCCGCACAACAAAAAAAAAATGTTTGTACGGAAAGAAATTTGGTTGTTTTGTTTTAGGTCATATCAATATTAGTGGGTCTTTTAATTGTTACAATTCATGAACTCTCACACACACAAATATACACTTTATTACTTTGTCACACTTTGAATAGATTAAAACAAGAATGTGATAGATAGTAGATAGATAGATAGATAGATTAAACAGAATGGATATAGTATATAATATATATATATATATATATATATATATATATATAGATATATAGCATAGATTAAACAAGAATTATAATAGACTAGATAGATAGATAATAGATTAAAACAGAAATGTTTGATAGATAGATTAATAGATAGATAGATAGGATAGATAGATAGATAGATATAAACCAGAATGTGATAGATAGATAGAATTAAAACAGAATATGATAGATAGATAGATAGATAGATAGATTAAAAACAGAATGTGATAGATAGATAGATAGAGATAGAGAGAGATAGATAGATAGATAGATTTAACAGAAATGTGATAGATATATAGATAGATTAAAACAGATGTGATAGATAGATTAAGATTTAAGATAGAGAGATAGAAGATTAAAACAGAATGTTGATAGATAGATAGATAGGATAGAGAGATAGATAGATTAAACAGAATGTGATAGATAGATAGATAGAGAGATAAGATTAAAACAGAATGTGATAGATAGATAGATAGGACAGAGAGATAGATAGATTAAACAGAATGTGATAGATAGATAGAGAGATAGATAGATTAAAGAAACAGAATTGATAGATAGATAGATTAGATAGATAGATATAAACAGAATGTGATAGATAGATAGATTAAAACAGAATATATAGATAGAAGATAGATAGATAGCATAGATAGGATAGATTAAAAACAAGCAATGGATAATAGATAGATAGATCAAACAGAATGTGATAGATAGGATAGATAGATAGATAAATAGAGAGAAGTAGGATAGATTAAAACAGAATGTTGATAGATAGAAGATAGCAGAGATAGGATTAAAACAAATGGATAGATAGATAGATAGAGAGAGATATAGATAGATTAAAACAGAATGTGATAGATAGATAGATAGATAGATAGATAGAGAGATAGATTAAAACAGAATGTGATAGAGAGATAGATAGAGAGATAGATAGATTAAAACAGAATGTGATAGAGAGATAGATAGATTAAAACAGAATGTGATAGATAGATAGATAGATATATAGATAGATTAAAACAGAATGTGATAGATAGATAGATAGATAAAAACAGAATGTGATAGAGAGATAGAGAGATAGAGAGATTAAAACAGAATGTGATAGAGAGATAGAGAGGATTAAAACAGTATGTGAATAGATATATAGATAGATTAAAAACAGATGTGATAGAGAGATAGATTAGATTAAAACAGAATGTGATAGATAGATAGATAGATTTTAAAACAGAATGTGATAGATAGTAGATAGATTAAAAACAGAATGTGATAGAAAGATAGAGAGATAGAGAGATTAAAAACAGAATGTGAATAGAGTAGACTAGAGAGATAGATATATTAGATAGATTAAAACAGAATGTGGATAGAAGAGATAGATAGATTAAAACAGAATGTGATAAGATAGATAGATAGGATATATAGATAAGATTTAAAACAGAAGTGATAGATAGATAGATAGATAAAAAACAGAATGTGATAGAGAGATAGAGAGATAGATAGATTAAAAACAGAATGTGATAGAGAGATAGATAGATTAAAACAGAATGTGATAATAGATAGATAGATTAAAACTAGAATGTTGATAGATAGATAGATAGATAGAATAAATTAAAAACAGAATGTGACCCTAGATAGACAAAAACAGAATGTGATAAGATATATATATAAATATATATATATATATATATATATATATATATATATATATATATATATAATATATATAGAGAGAGATGAAGAAGAGATTTGAACCAGAATGCTGAGAGATAGATAGATAAATAGAAGCTTTAAAACAGAATGTGATGAGAGATAGATGGAGATAATAGATTAAATCAGCAATGTGATAAGATATATATATATATATATATATATATATATATATATATATAGAGAGAGAAGAGAGAGAGGGGGGAGGAGAGACTTAAACAGAATATACATTGTCACACAATTTTATAGTTGGTTTGGTTTGGTTTGTGAACATACCTGTAATTTAATTTTGAATAAAGTTAGATTTAAAACCGGAGGTGGGAAAATTTCCATAACCGTTGGGAGTTATGACATGAGGAATGGTATTTTTATGGGATCATCGCCTACATACTAAACCCACTCCTCCTTCTCTCACTTCCATATACCAAACATCTAAACCCTCTCCTCTTTCTGTTCCTTACCCAATTACCTTTTCAGTATAAAAGCAGAATGTTAAAGTCTTTCTCAATAAATTTTGAAAAGGCATAAAATAAACAACGAGGCGAAATATCAATTGAATTTAGTTGCTGTGTTGTTATATCCACTTTTTTTCCTTTATTTTCAACCATATTTTGTCAGATTTATTCTCTCCTTATATTTCTTAATGTAAATGTAAATCATTTTTATCCAATGATATAAACTTTCTTGATTTTGTCAAAAAATTATTTGGAAAGTTAGACTGAGAAATTAATTATAAATACAGACATTCAAAAAGAAAAACTTGACATTTGGTGGTAATGTCATGCATTTAATGTAATCTTTAATTACTCTTAATTATCTTATCAGAAGCTGGGTTATCTCGAAGATATATTATAATATATAATTATATAGATATATATTATATATATATATATATATATATGTGTGTGTGTGATTTGTGTGTGTGGTGTGTATGTATCATTTACTTTATATCTCTAAGTAGTCATCTCTAAGAATATATATATGATATATATATATATTTGATGTGTGATGTGTGTGTTTC
>CM042174.1:1572619-1600119 GCA_023376005.1 Doryteuthis pealeii
GAACCGACATTAAATGATTGAGAAACAAAAAACATTTACTACACTCTGATTCTACAAATACGTGTTGAAAATACAAAAAAATCACCCCCCCCACAAAAAAAAAAGAAAAACAGGGTGAACAAATATGTCTAAGAGTAGAGGTATTCGTTCTAGAATATGATAGTGGCACCGCAGACAATGATGTTGCTTATCTGATACACAAATGCAAAATATACCGTATACCTAATCTCATTTCATTTTCAGGAACACCGATAGTAGTAGGTTTGGGGTATTTACTACTTGCATAAATCCCCAATTGGGTTTGAAGGGGCTCCTTAGCCTTGGTCGACAACTCATCAACTCAAAGAGAAGTCCGGCACAAAACCTCTGCTGCTTTTCAAGGAAAAGCTAGGGGAGTAAACCCCCAAAATAAATCAGGAGCCAGAGTCCCTAAGGTAGTGGGATACTGAAATCCAGTATTACCCATCAACTCCTGTGACACTACCATTTCCAAACTGCATTGGTGCCTTACCTTTCCTTTGGATCCCAGCGAAAGTGTGGAGAGGGAGGATTTGCTGCATGGGCAATAGCTCATCCTCCATATAAACCCGCCCAGGCTATATAGTTCAAGTTTTAAAAAAAACAACCTTGACACTAACCCATCGTCTCTCGTAGACGGAAGACTGTCAACCAAGACAATGATGACGTTTTTTTTATTAAATATAGCGCACAGATGCTCCACTCTGATCTTATTCATAAGGGCTAGATAGCATAGCGTTGTCATTGACATTACTATATTAATTACAGACATAATACCCGCGTTGACCGGGGATTTTAAAAGTAAAAAATAAATATCCTATCTATATTCCTATTTATTAATTAAAACAATCTTTTTAAACAATATCGAGAAAGAATTTATTTTTTTTATTAATAGATACAAATGCCACTGTGATATTCTAGAAAGAGGGTGTCTACTCTTTGACAAGTAATTTTTTTCGCCCTGTTTTTGCAACTTCAACAGTTATTTGTAGGATCGCGGTGTAGTATCTGTGCGCTCTGTATAGAATGAGAAAAAAATTAAAACGAAAACAAAAAACAAAAAAGGGTAATCGCTGTTTTATTATACCACTGTGATATTCTTGAACAAACACGTCTACTCTTTGACAAGTCATTTTTTCACCCTGTTTTTGCATCTTCAACACTTATTTTTAGGATCAGGTTGTAGTATCTGCGCTCTATTTTAAATGAGAGAAAAAAAACCCAAAAAAACAAAACAAAAAAAAAACCGGGTAATCGCGGTCTTATGTCATTGCAATATTCTTGAACAAAGACGTCAACTCTTTGACAAGTCATTTTTTCCTTCTTGTTTTTGCATCTTCAACACTTATTTGTAGGATCGGTGTGTAGTATCTGTGCGCTCTATTTAAAATGAGAAAAAAAAATGAAAAAAAAGAATAAAATAAAAACGAAAACAAAACAAAAAAGGGTAATCGCTGTTTTATTATACTTGATATATGATATTCTTGAACAAAGACGTTATAAGGAGGGTGCAAAGTTATTAGATACTTTGCATACAAATAACTCCGACGAAGGTTAACGGACAAATCATTTAATATACACAGCACATGGATAACAGTAGATACAACGTACATAGTAAAAGAGTTACATATATAAAGGGATACACAAATGAAGATAAAGACACATTCATGAATGGTACATTAAAACATAAAAGAGTACAGACATGAGACTAGCGATAGTCCATGCTGTGAAGACTTATAGTAATGTGAGCCCCAACGAGAGGGGTTAGATAAAATCTACCCCATGTGGCTCGTAGTTGCTGAAACAGGAAAAGAGAGTGAAAGGGTTTGAATCCGGCGCTTAAATACTATGGTGCCCTAGCGGGCACCCAGCAAACTAAAAGGGGCAGACAACTCCACCAGGCGAATACAAACTAACGCTACAACGTCTATTCTTTGACAAGTAATTTTTTTCGCCCTGTTTTTTTCAATGATAAATCAGATTTGCTGGCTTTCAAAATCCCAAAGTGTCTCATTATTTTTCTTCTTCTACTACAGGGTCTTCGTAATTTTCTGAGATTATGTTTTAACTGTATTTATCTTCATTGTTAAAACAAATGTCATTTGAATAATCTCCTGTGAATCTTTGTCTCTAACAAAAAAAATGTATCGATTTTTGTTGCTCTTTCTCATCTAATTTTCTGCATTTTATTATCATATCATTTACTTGTCTATTTTTTCTTTACTGTTTTTTCGATTGAATATTGCATTTCGTCTGTTTGGGTTTTGATGCTTGTCAACCTAATACACACATTTATAATAGGTTTTAGAATTTGTTTATATATATATATGTATATATGTATATATATATATATGTATATATATATATGTATATATATATGTATATATATATATGTATATATATATGTATATATATATATATATATTATATGTATATATATATGTATATGTATATATATATATGTATATATATATATATGTATATATATATGTATATATATGTATATATGTATATATATATGTATATATATATATATATATATATATGTATATATATATGTATATATATATATATATGTATATATGTATATATATATATATATGTATATATATATATATATATATATATATATATATATAATATATGTAAATAATTGGTAATTTGCTTGAAGCATTGTTAAGTATGTTATAACATATTAATTATTTGAAGGCAATTACAATGCGTATAAAAAATAAAAACAAAAAGATGTTATTTTTGTCTTATCGATTTCAAAGTAGAAACTTCATCTTCAGAGGTGTATATTAGAAATATATATATTTCTGATATACACCTCTGAAGATGAAGTTTCTACTTTGAAATTGATAAGACAAAAATAACATATTTTTGTTTTTATTTTTTATACGCATTGTAATTGCTTTCAAATCATTAATATATTATATTATATTATATTATATTATATATATATATATATCGCATACGCAGCACGGATATCCATGACAATCTCTCGCCAACCTTCCCTATCAATCATCACCCCTGGGAGTTCTTCTGCGCTGCAACCTGCATCCTTACACAGTTGGTCAATGTAGGTCCTTGCTGGGCGGCCCACGATAGCATACCCATGTGGTGGCTTCCACAGGAGAACGTCGCTTATCAGCTCGTCCTTGCTTCTCCAGCAGTGTCCTGCATGCATAGTCGTTCTCACTCGGATGGTTTGTGAGGGGGGGCAGGTTGCCATACTGCTGCTTCCTTGTGGGGTGCTGTTTCCACGACTTGTTCAAGACTGCACGCAAAATTCTTGTGCAGTTCCCATCTAGCTTATTCTCGAGGCGCTTCGTTAGGGTCCAACTATATATATATATATATATATATACTAGCAAATATATGCACCCTCCGGGTGCAAGTATTTAAGTTTAAATGTAATAAAATATTAGATTAAATCAGAAAGGCTAATGAAATAAATTAAGAATTCAAATAAAAAGATTCGAAACAGAGGGTGTATAATCGGAAAATAGAACAACTGAAACTTACTCTTTCATCACTTCCGTTTTTCAATGCTAAATTTTCCTAATTTAACTATTTAGTTAAAATAGGAAGTAAAGAATAAAATTACTGTTATTTCTTCTTGTTAATGAATTTCTTTTAGGATTTATTGAAGAGTTTTTTTACTCATATTCATTAAGATAGAACCAAACAATTAGAAATCAATAATACCAAGCACATTTTTTTAAAATCAGTTTTTTAAATATCAATATGCAAATTAGCTTTACGTTTACTCTGAAAACTGGTATTTTGTTGTATATATAAATACAATTGCATGTTATTAGTATTTAGGTAAGGCCAACAGTATTAATAATGTCAAACAGTTTTATTATTAATTGAGGTTTAAATAGAAATAGAATCATGGAGAATGTGCCGTAAATAACTAAGGAAATTGTGACTTGAGTAGTAATATGGTTTCGGTTACAGACAGAAAAACACACAATCTCCATTATAATAAGATATATATATACAAATTTTTTCGCTGCCCGATGACTGTCCGCTCAAGAAAGTAAGCTTACGTAGCATGAAACCAATGGTAGCAGACTTGTTTCCATGCAAATGAATATATACTAAAATATTTATTTATTCATCTATATCAGTGGTTCTCAACCGGGGTCCATGTGAAACATTTTTTGGGACCCAGGCAAGAAAAATGTATTTCACTATAAAATTACAATAGGATTTTTAAACATCAAATGGCTTGTTGGTGGTGGTGTCCACCACAGTAAAATAAGATTAAAAGGGGTCTATAGGTAAAAAAAGGTTGAGAACCATTGATATATATATATATATATATATATATATATATATATATATATGAAATATAGAATGAATAGAGAATAAATGAGAAAAGTATTAGCATGAAAGGGTGCTCAATGTTAATAAAGCAGAGCAGATTTATAATCAATAGTAATGGTATTATGGATGATTTGGACCCATAACTTAAAGTTTCATGCTTATGCAATCCTCAGATGAGTCAAATGGTTGAGATCTCAACTGTTTGACTCATCTGAGGATTGCATAACCATGAAACTTTAAGTTATGAGTCCAAATCATCTATAATACCATTACTATTGATTATATATATACATACTATGATAATGGTACACGGTAATAACCTACTCGAGTTTCACCATAAGGATATTCAGGGTTAAATCCACTGGATTAATCAAGATATTGATTAATTGCAGTTGATTGCACGTGTGTCTTTTTTGTATTTAAAAAAAGTGCTCTACCAACGTATTGAGCACTTTATATTTGTTATATCGCTGCCTTATCATTGTGAAACTTGCATCAACTAACCATTGTGACCTGTTTCACCGGTGAGTCACCTTTTCCACAAATACCATATATATATATATATATAAAGGAGGAGAAGAAGAAAGAGAAACAAAAAGGAGAGGAAAAAGAAATAAGAAGAGAAATTATAACCAGACAAATAAAAACATAAGCACGTCCATTTCTGAAAATAAACTCTGATGATGAAGTTCATGCTTCGAAATCGATAAGACAAAATAACATCTCTTTATTTTTATTTTTCATACGCATTGTATTGGCCTTCAAAATATTAATATTATATATATATATACATATATGTATATATATATATATGTATATATATATATATATATATATATATATATATATATACCCGAAATCGCGAAAAACCAATTCTCTGATTTTTATGCTCTTAGTGTATGAAGTAATTTCTCCGACTTCTAGTGAGTTAGAATTTTGAAAATTGCTTCCATTGTTGTCGGCTGACGTTAAAGAAATTCAAATATAACAAAATATTTTCTCATAAACGAATCAAAATTCATTTTGATTAATCGTCATTCCCAGGCTGAATAATGAAAAAAAAAAGAAAAAAAGAAAAGAACGACCCCCATAAATGTCGATTCATGACCCCAAATCTTTTCACCGAATTTATTTTCGAAAACTAATGACCGTCAATTTAGTTCATAATTGTCTAGAGAATCTATGAATCCGACTAATTTATGTACGTTTTTATTTTCTCGGTCTTTTTTCGGGACCTTTTATGTCCGTTCTCTTTGTAACTGTTTCATATGTTTTCTATTTAAAAAAAAAACACACACATCGACAGATGAATTTTTTTAGGGGAAAGAAATGGACGATAGAATGAATTATAAATACCAAA
The DNA here is from genome assembly GCA_023376005.1 of Doryteuthis pealeii. Classification (NCBI taxonomy): domain Eukaryota; kingdom Metazoa; phylum Mollusca; class Cephalopoda; order Myopsida; family Loliginidae; genus Doryteuthis; species Doryteuthis pealeii. The sequence continues at coordinate 1,578,336 of CM042174.1, forward strand.
AATCCCTGGCTCAATACAGTAAAAGGAATTATTGAAGTGCGCAGAAACGGAAGTAGTAGTTATTAAATGGATTTATATAAAATGAATTACTTAACTGCGCAATAGCGGAAGTCATCTTCTATAGAAAACACAATCGTCAGATAACATTTTTTTTTTTGGGGGGGGGGAAAGAAATAGACGATAGAATTAATTATAAATACCAGATTCCGATCCATTAGACTACTATGAGTGGAGCAAGAACTTAATGAACATGCCCATAACACCAAAGACTCTTTAAAGACTGTCATAGTTCAAGTAATAATCGACGATCATGGATCAGTTAATCACAGTGTAGCGATTGTCTGCCCCTATTTGGTCTGGAAGAATTATCTTCCCTTTTTTCCTGAAGGTTTGAGATAAGGCTTGATGATTAGTATTATCTGCGTTATTCGGACTATTGTCCTCATCTTTATTGTTATCTGTACAACGTTTCGGCCGATATGCCCTCCGGTCTTCTTCAGATATTTCTTGTCGGACTGGGGAACCTTTTCGGACTCGATTGTCCTCATCTTTATTGTTATCTGTACAACGTTTCGACCGATATGCCTTCCGGCATTCTTCAGGGATTTTTTGTTGGAATCGGGAACCTTTTCGGACTCAAAAAAGGTTCCAGAGTCCGATAAGAAATACATGAAGAAGTTGGAGGGCATATTGGCCGAAACGTTGTACAGATAACAATGAAGATGAGGACAATAGTCCGAATAACGCAGATCAAAACATATATGTAGAAAATAGAAAAACACGAAGTATTCCAAAGAGATGAGTTTTATTCTTGATGATGAAGTCGACGTAATAACGCAGATAATACTTATCTTCCCTTGTTTTCAGGTTTTGACCGCTAGGCGTCCCTGACTATTTAATCAGGGAAGCGCCAAGTTTGAACCCCCTCTTGTCTCTGGGGCTGCAACCAGCACACATGGGTTAGACGTTTGCGTCTACACCCTTTCACGAGGGGGGCTTCGACCCCCAACACAGCCTAAGTAAGTGACTTTCCTTAATGAACTCTCACTCACTTCTGTAGGACGAAGGTCTACCTTTTTTACAATACGTTTATGTATCTTCTGTATACTTCTATATTGTACCTTATCACTTACATGTGTTACTTATGTATCTACTTTGTCATTTGTATATGTATTTCCTGTTATATGTATTTTCTCCACGTGCTCGTGTAATAAAGTCATGTTTGTTACACTTCTCAAAATGGCAACAACACTGGAATAACAACATCCACAATAAACTCTTCCTAATCAAACCCACTTTGGGAGGCTGGGGACCAACTTTAAGGAAGTCTAGAAAGGAACAAGTCATTGTGTCCCGATTACGCATTAGTCATACAAGACTAACACACTCCTATATACTCAAACAAGAACAACAATGTGGAACATGTCAAACACCTTTGACAGTTAAACACTTATTCATGGAATGCAGGTTTTTTGCTCCCGTCAGAAACCGTTATTTTAAAGCAAACAATATGAAAGATCTGTTTGAAAATGTCAACATGGAGGATATTCTCTCCTTTTTGAAGGAAATAAAATTATACCATAGAATATAGAAATGAAACAAATCAATACCATATATGATTCTCAATAATGCTAACACATTGTTAAAACCAATTACTAAAAAGTATAAATATAAATACACGATATGTATTACTTCCTAACCGTTAGGCATGACATAACCCCAGTCGGGTTGATATGCCGTTGAAATCAATAAACAAACAAACAATCAACTCCTTTGCTGGAATATGTCGGGTACTTTTATGAACCCACCTGAAGGTCATTAAGACTTCCAACTAAATATAATACAACTGAACCTCACAAGAGCTTGTAACCGATTTCGACCTCTGACATACGGATCGTCCTCCCACCAAAATAGAACACATTGCTGACAGACTAAATTCCGTAGAACCCATCATAAAATTCACCTTTGAAAAAGAATCTAACAACACCTTAGCTTTCATCGATACCCTATCAAATAAAATCCCAAGACAAACTCACCTACAAAGTCTAACGCAAGCCCACCAACAAAAACGACTACATACACTTCTATTCCCATCACAAACAACAAGATCAAATTGGATCTTATAATTGGTTTCTACCTAAGAGGGGATTGGGGGAAGGAGAAGGAAGAGATTTTCCATTTGATGAAATGCATTTTTTGAGACACTCACAGGAGGATATTGTATCAAGAGAGAGAGAGAGAGAGAGAGAGAGAGAGAGAGAGAAGAGGAGAGAGAGAGAGAGAGAGAGAGAGAGAGAGAGAGACGGTCATTCAAGCGTTCAGTTTATTCACAACTGACCCATTATTTTTTGAACTGTCAGGTTGAATTTATCACAATTTTATTCACATCTATCTATCTATCTTTGTCTATTTCATATCTATCTATCTATCTATCTATCTATCTATCTATCTATCCATCTATCTATATATCTGTCTCTTTCATATCTATCTATCCATCTATCTATCTATCTATCTATCTGTCCCTTTCGTATCTATCTATCCAGTTATCTATCTTATCTATCTATCTACTCATATGCAGCCCTGGACACTTAGAAGATGAATACAAGTACACAGAGGAAAACTAGAGGCAGTCATTGATGCTAGTGGTGGATGTCATATGTTATGAAAGTGTTATGCTAGAAGTCAGCATTGAATAATTTTTAAAGATGAGAGAGAGAGAGTCTTACCTGAGAGCCAAAGAGAGGAGAGAGAAGGAGAGAGAGAGAGAGAGAGGAGAGAAGAGAGACAGACAGACAGACAGACAAGACAGAGACAGAGAGAGAGACAGAGACAGAGGGGGAGAGAGAGACAGACCCGACATACATACAGTGTGTGCATGTGTCTGTGGTGTGTGTGAGAGAGTGTGAGAGAGAGAGAGAGAGTGTGTGTGAGAGAGAGAGATGTTGTGAGAACGAGGGTGTGTGTGTGTGTTTGTTAGAGAGAGAGAGAGACAGTATGCGAGAGAGAGAGAGAGAGAGAGAGAGAGAGAGAGAGAGAGAGAGAGAGAGGAGAGAGAGAGAGAGAGGAGAGAATGTTAAATATTCAGGAAGAATTAAGATCTCAAAGACGATCTTCGTGGCATGCACATTATTTTCTGAATGGTATTCAGGTTTTGATGGTATTGAGCTGATAGCAAAATGCTTGAATAAATTTGTATAGAAAGAATAAAGAGAAAATTATTTATCTTCTAAAATTAAACAAAAGGAAATCCAAACAGCTTGCTTCCATTTTTGTTGACAGAATTCTTAAATAAAAATGGGATTTTTTCTTTTAGTTGGATGCTATTCTTTTGGATCAGTATATACACACACACACACACACACACACACACACCACACACACACACACACACACATATATATATATATATATATATATATATATATATATATATATAACTGTAGTGTGAGATGGTCACTATTTCAGCTTTTGCTGGAATGGTGTACCAAAAGCAGTATTAAGTGCTCAATATAAAATAGAGCTGTTATATAATATAATAAGATAAATATATAGGTTTTACATATCTATTTATTGGGTGACAAAGGAACTTTTCACAACCATATTGGTTTCATGCGATGCATTCATCAGGTGAAGATGTTTCAAATATATATATATATATTATATATATATATATATATATATATATGAGAAGTAAATACGCAAACGATGTGTTTATGATATGGCTTTTTTAGCCGACAAATTTTGGGAGAATATGTGCTTAATTGAAGTCGTACCTAATATTTGAAAGTTAATTAACTAATAATTAATTTTGGGTATGCCCTGCCTAATTAGTTAATTATTAGTTAATTAACTTTCAAAAATTAGGTACGACTTCAATTAAGCACATATTCTCCCAATATATATATATATATATATATATATATATAATGTATGTATATATATACATAATCAGTTATTTTAATTTGATTTTAATAATAATGATAATATATATATATATATATATATATATATATATATATATATATATATATAGTATGAACAAAAAGTAATAAGACAATCAGGAATATTTCTTGTATGTTGTTTATTCTCAACTAGTTTCGGCCTTAGGTCATCGTCAGGAGAAAATTTCTTATTTGAAGAAATTGTTTATAGATTTTTTGAAAGAGAGCATTATAGAAGAACTATAAAAATTAAAGTGTTTTTGAGGGTTTGACATGCTATTAAAATCCGGGTAGACGAGTGTGTTAGTAGTAGCATGTCCATTTGTTCCGGGAAGAAACTCTATGAGTGGGTTATGTTTTTAATGCTCATATATATATATATATATATATATATATATATATATATATATATATATATAATCAGTTATTTTAATAATAATGATAATATGATAATAGCATAACACTTTCAGCGAATAACACTTACCAAGCCATTTCTTTGCTTGAACAGTATTTTTGTCATCAGAAAGCAATGCTTAATCAACACACAAGATTCAGATTTTTCCATTGTTTTGAAAATTTGCAACAGTAAGTAAAGTCGTCGAGGCGTCCTAATGTCGGTATCAACCAGACAGCGAGGGAGTCTATCTCCTTTTCACTAGCGCTATACCAAGGAGATTATTTTAGCGTCTGAGGTGGAGCAACACACCTACCATCAGATCTTCACTTTGCCGCACAGATCCCTGTGCTACTCATACGCTGAGTTGGCGAGGGCCGGTATCGAACCAGGAACCTTATGATTCCTAGCCGAACGCTCTACCGACTGAGATAACCCGGCCCTAGCTTCACTCAAATCACAGTAATTTGTAAACTAATGTCGGTATCAGCCAGACAGCGAGGGAGTCTATCCCCTTTTCACTAGCGCTAGACCAAGGGGATTCTTTTAGCGTCTGGGGTGGAACGCCGCACCTACCCTCATATCCTCACTTTACCGCACAGATCCCTCACTTAAATCACAGTAATCTGTAAACTAATAATCCAATTGGGCTCAAAGTTTGTCACGTGCCATTTGAAGGTTAGTACTTTATGAAAATTATATGGATTTTTCTAATTAGTAGCGCTATCCTAAATGCCAGGCCCGGGACTTGTTGAGTGATGTGTTAACCCACTCAAACTCAACGCCCTTTTTCGAACAAAACATAAACAAAGAAAATATGCGTCCTGGCTCAATGGTCAAACTGTCGTCCTGACTTACTGGGCAGTTTAGTAAAAAAACATATAAAAAGTAAGAGAGTAGATTCAATGAATGAAATTAATCAATTCTTAATTAACTTTACAGTTATTTTATGTTGTTATATATGTTTTAACCGCTCTTCTCCACTGAGCAATCCAAATTCACCTTCCACCATTGGGTGACACCTTTTGGATAATCCTGATTGTGCTGCAGCATATTAGCCCTCAATGTTCCCTATCTTGGCATTCTTAACCAACGAGTTACACCTAGCGGTACTTGAGGCCCTCCTCATCAACAAATTCCTTCTGATCTTTGTATATATATTTACCAACCACTCCGCACGAGCAGGATGCGACACGAGATCAATTTTCTTAAGCAGGTTTGAATTCATAGTTTTTTTCTTCTCCTAGACTGGTTATCTAGCCATGGTTAAAGAGCCCAGTCTGTCCTGCTATTTATCCATAGCTGGATGGAGAATTGGTTTCATACCTTTCCTAAGGATATTAGCACCATGAGAAATGCACACAACTTCGTCCAGGAATTGAACTCGGGTCGACGAATCCATTCCCTAAGATTCAACCCATTAGACCACGCGCTTAAAAATCTGAAATCTGTCCGCAAATACCGTCCGCACACTGTATATGCAAGGTGTGTCATAAAAGTATCAAGATTGAAGCTGTATTTAGAAATAAACAATGAATGGAACGTTAATTTTTTCAGAATACAAGGTGTGTCAAAGAGTACAACAAATCTCGATACTTTTTCGACACACATTATATATATATATATATATATATATATATATATATATATATATATATATAACTTTTTTCCAGAATAAAAGTCCCGAGTTTGAAGCTGTATTTACCAAGATAGAAATGAACAATGAATGGAACGTTAATTTTCTCCAGAATACAAGGTGTGTCCTCAAAGTGTCGAGTTTGAAGCTGTATTGACCAAGATAGTAATGAACAATGAAGGGAACTTTAATTTTTCCAGAATACAAGGTGTGTCATAAAAGTGCTGAGTTTAAAGCTGTATTTACCAAGATAGAAATGAACAATGAACGGAATGTTAGTTTTTCCAGAATACAAGGTGTGTCATAAAAGTGTTGAGTTTGAAGCTGTATTTACCAAGATAGTAATGAACAATGGATGGAACTTTAATTTTTTCAGAATACAATGTGTGTCAAAAACTAAAAAAAATCTTGATATTTTTTGACACACCTTGTATGTTAGGGTAGCGTACACATGGAGTTAACAGCGCTAAATTAGATAACGTTCGTTGATCTTATGAGTTTCAATAAGAATTTTGTTTGTCATTTTCTTAACAATGCGTTTACTTTCGCCCATTGATAACATTAGACGCTTTTATTAACCGTTATTATCTGTCCTTGATGTCACGCAATCACACGAGTAGCACGCAAGTTGATAGATTGTGATAAAGTCTGGTAAATTTCACTTAAAAATTTTAAAATCGAATAAAAAAGAAAAATGAAGAAATAAATTGAATAAATTGAATTAAATAATCAAATAATAAATAATTATAATGAAAATAAATTCAAAAACATGAAATTAACAAATATTAATATTAAAATGAAAATAAGATAAACAAATTCAAAATAAGATAAATAAACAAATTCAAAATGAAAATAAGATAAATAGACAAATATTAAAATATAAATATTTAAAAAAATAAAAATATCATATATATATATGTGTGCGTGTGTTGATGCGTGTGTGTGTTTGTATGTATGTATGTATGTGTGTGTGTGTGTGCTTGTCTATAATATATATTTTTTTGTTTTAATGTGCAGCATGTGTGAAATAAATGAAAAACTGGGTTTTTCATTTACTTCAGACATCACTCATGATTCGCATTAAATCCAATATATATATATATATATATATATATATATATATATATGTGTGTGTGTGTGTGTGTGTGTGTGTGTCTCTCTCTCTATATATATATATATATATATATATTTATATATATATATATATATATATATATATATATATATATATATATTATTTATACAGAAATATATATATATATATATATATATATATATATATATATATATACAGAAATAATATATACACTGAAAATTAGTCTCATCAGATATATATATATATATATATATATATATATATATAAATTTCACTTAAACATTTTCAAATCTAATATATATATATATATATATATATAATATATATATATATATATATATATATATATATATATATATACCCCCGAAATCGCGAAAAAACGAATTCTCTGATTTTTATGCTCTTAGAGAATAAAGTAATTTCTCCGACTTCTAGTGAGTTAGAATTTTGAAAATTGCTTCCATTGTTGTCGGCTGACGTTAAAGAAATTCAAATACAACAAAATATTTTCTCATAAATAAATCAAACTTCATTTTGATTAATCGTCATTGGCGGGCAGAATGAAAAAAAAAAAAGTACGACCCCCATAAATGTCGATTCATGACCCCAAATCTTTTCACCGAATTTATTTTCGAAAACTAATGACCGTCAATTTAGTTCATAATTGTCTAGAGATTCTATGAATCCGACTAATTTATGTACGTTTTGATTTTCTCGGTCTTTTTTCGGGACCTTTTATGTCCGTTCTCTTTGTAATTGTTTCATATGAAAATGAACTTGCATCAACTAACCATTGTGACCTGTTTCACCGGTGAGTCACCTTTTCCACAAATACCATATATATATATATATATATATATATATATATAAAGGAGGAGGAGAAGAAGAAAGAGAAACAAAAAGGAGAGGAAAAAGAAATAAGAAGAGAAATTATAACCAGACAAATAAAAACATAAGCACGTCCATTTCTGAAAATAAACTCTGATGATGAAGTTCATGCTTCGAAATCGATAAGACAAAATAACATCTCTTTATTTTTATTTTTCATACGCATTGTATTGGCCTTCAAAATATTAATATTATATATATATATATATATATATGTATATATATACCCGAAATCGCGAAAAACCAATTCTCTGATTTTTATGCTCTTAGAGTATGAAGTAATTTCTCCGACTTCTAGTGAGTTAGAATTTTGAAAATTGCTTTCATTGTTGTCGGCTGACGTTAAAGAAATTCAAATATAACAAAATATTTTCTCATAAACGAATCAAAATTCATTTTGATTAATCGTCATTCCCAGGCTGAATAATGAAAAAAAAAAAAGAAAAAAAAAAGCAAAAAAAAAAGAAAAGAACGACCCTCATAAATGTCGATTCATGACCCCAAATCTTTTCACCGAATTTATTTTCGAAAACTAATGACCGTCAATTTAGTTCATAATTGTCTAGAGAATCTATGAATCCGACAAATTTATGTACGTTTTTATTTTCTCGGTCTTTTTTCGAGACCTTTTATGTCCGTTCTCTTTGTAATTGTTTCATATGTTTTCTGTTTTATAAAAAAACACAATTTTTTTGTGGAGACAGAAATGGACGATAGTATGAATTATCTTATCATAATGGAGATTGTGTGTTTTTCTGTCTGTAACCGAAACTATATTACTTATCAAGTCACAATTCCCATAGTTATTTACATTACATTCTCCATGATTTTATTTTTATTCAAACCTCAATTATTAATAAAATTGTTTTACATTATTAATACTGTTGACCATATCTACATATTATAAACATGCGATTGTATTTATATATACAAAATATAGTGATTTGCAGTGTGAATGGGAAGGCTAATTTGCATATTGATATTAAAAATTTGATTTTAATAAATATGTGCTCAGTATTATTGATTTCTAATTGTTTGGTTTTATCTTAATGAATATGAGCAAAAATCTCTCCAATAAATCCATTAACAATATTAACAGTAATTCTATTCTTTACTTCCTAATTTAACTAAATAGTTAAATTATGAGATTTTAGCAATGAAAGACGGGAGGGAAGAAAAAGCAAGTTTTAGTTGTTCCCCCTCTGTTTCAAATCTTTTTATCGGCATCTTATTTAGTTTCATTACCCTTTCTAAGTTAACATAATATTTTATTTCATTAAAACTTAAATACTTGCACCCGGAGGGTGCATATATTTGCTAGTAAATATAAAAATCCTTGCTCAATACAATAAAAGGAATTATTGAATTGTGCAGTAGCGGAGATCATCATCATCATCATCATCATCATCATCATCATCATCACCTCGCTCTTGTAGCATGGATATCCATGACTATCTCTCGCCAACCGTCCCTATCACTCATTGCCCAGGGGAGGTTCTTTGATATGTAATTTAACACTTAAATGTTTTTTTAGCAAGAATTATGAGTTAGATGAGAATGGAAAAGTTTAAAGATGAATCATCATTGTCACTAAGCTTTGTTTCCATTGGGCGAGCGATGAGACTTGGCGAAGTGGGAGAGAGGAGGAGTGAGATGGGAGAGTGTGAATTGAGTTTGGAATTATGAGTTGAAAGGGCCAGACGTGATCTCGACTGGCATGACTTGGGGAAAATAAAACTATCATTAGAAAAAGAAGTGGCCTTGTGTTATGACTAAAAACTCTAAATGGCACAAGGAAAGATGCCCCTCTCCCAGCATCCCAAGTTTGTTTCCAGACTCCAAACATCCAGGAACTGTCAGCCAATTCCAGTATCGGCTCAGTAACGAAGAAGCCTCTTTGATGTTAGTACCGCTCCAGAGATAAGTATACAATTAAATAATTTCTGTATCGACACATCACCACTCAATCCGAAGTAAGAGCCAGAACAATAACATAAACGTTGACACGTCATCTAACTAATGCATGCATCAACCAACAACGCCATATTACTTTTTACAACTTTATTCTTAACTAAGGTTACTATCTAAGACAACGCTGGCAGTTGAGTTCCAGCTAAGGCAAGAGACGTCTCTCTCCGCCAACATCCTGCCTGGAACTGAGAATCGAACTAGCTCTCACTTGACTTCACGTGATTTGCGGGTTTTTCCGCCTCTGGGGTCAAAAGTTCCCCAACGGTCTGTAACTTTCCATTTTCGCTACACAGTGTTGTTAATAATCTAGGCTACCATAGATTACGCAGCCAGGAAACCTCACATCAGCAGGGATATAATCCTCCATTTGAAGCTCCACTAACCGGAAGATTAATACAATATTGTGTTATTTCCTATAAGTCTAACATGATCAAGGGGGAACCACTCTTAAATGATAAATTATTTAGTTAATTATTGATCTAAATCCGAAGTAAGAGCCAGAACAATAATATAAACGTTGACACGTCATCCCTCCATTCAGCATCTCCAGAGCCTAAGGTAGACCAGTATTAGCCAGATCAGGTCTTCTATTCTGTTGTGTCTTCTATGATATATTAAATCTGTTTTTTGGGTGTGTGTGTGGGGATGCTTGGAACTTCATCTTTGTGTTCGTTCTTCTTCGTAGTAACGAACGCAAGACCCAGGAATTTCTTCCGACGTCTTAAGTCCAAGTTACCCATTACGCGATGGAGAAATAGCTATCTTGGAAACACATTTGACTCCGTGTTACAATCTTATTGTCTATCCTGTTGGCTTTAAGTAAGAGCGCTTGTCCAGTGAAATTGGGTCCTTGGTAATCCTCTGATAGAAGCAGTCAACAACAAGCAGAGTACAAAGTGTTACAATCTTATGGGCCTTCCTGTAGGCTTTAAGCAAGAGCGCTCGTCCAGTGGAATTGCATTCTTGGTAATCCTCTGATAATGAATCCTTTGGTTCTTCTGGTAAAGAGTCCTGAGTATGGTAAGTCCCTTCTCAATGGGTGCTAGTAAAACTATGGCCAGTATCAGTGTTTAAATAGTGTATCAGCCACGCAGTATGGCTAGTGATTGGCGAAGGTATAAACCACCTGATCTACTGCTAGTCTATAAATCCAGGTGGGGAATTGTAGCACACCTTATATCACTAAAATATCCCAACACTCCGAAAAAAACATTCAACTTCCTTTTCTAAGTTTTTTTCCTGCTCTCCCGAATCGTTTTGATCAATTAGAGACCAGGAACAAGCTCAATGAAAGGCCAAGACCTGTAAATTTACTTGTACGCCTTTTCTGTTTCATGAGGTGGTCGATGTACGTCTTTGTTGGACGGTCCACACCGGCATTTCCATGGGTTGACTTCCACAGGAGAACGTCACTTATGAGTGTCCAGTGTGTCTCGTTCGTCTTATTCGGGGGCTGTGTGATAGGAAGCAAATGACCGTACAGTCGTTTTCTCGTGAGATGCTGTTTCCACGATTTGTTCAAGATTGTATGCAGCATTCTAGTGCATCTCCCATTTAGCTTATTCCCGAGTCGTTTTGTATGTAAAAATTAAAAAAATATATTAGTTTCGTTTGAAAATAAAATCTGTATTCATTTCCGTTTCGTGTATGGTATTCCGTAATTGCCATAATATTTTGTCCATACGGGGAAATGAGCACCCCTGAAAACTCAAAAAGTAAAGAACTTTTAAGAATTTTTAAAAAATCTGATAGATTGGTGTGTAAACAATAATAATCTATTGAAGGAAAAAAATTTTTTTAGCGGTTCCGGTATGGGGGATCGATTTACGATAAACTTATACGGGGAACTGAGCACCTCTGAAAACTCGAAAAATAAAGAACTTTTTAGATTCTTTTTTCACAATCTGATAGATTGGTGTGCAACCGATAATAATCCATTGAAGGAAAAAACAACAACACTTGGATAGCGGAGGTAGTAGTTATTAAATAAACCCGTTTGATACTTTTTGAAAGCCCCTCGTGGTTTGAAGAAAAATAACGTTTCATTCATTGTTTATCCCTGTCTTGGTAAATACAGCTTAAGTCTCAATAGTTTTAAAAAACACCCTGTGTTTTGAACAAAATGAACGTTTTATTCGTTGTTCATTTCTGTCTCAACTTCAGACTCGATACTTTTTGGACATACGTCGTATTTTGATGAAAATGAACGTTTCATTCATTGTTCATATCTGTCTTGGTAAACACAGCTTCAATCTCGATACTTTTTCAACACACGTCGTTATTTTCAATTTTCACACTTTTTGAACAGATATCGCCTTTAGAAGAAAATTAACTCTTAATTCATTGTTCATTTCTGTCTTGGTAAATACAACTTCAGTCTCGAAACGTTTCCAACAGACTTTGTACCTTCCTTTATTTTTTCCTGATAAAGCCATGAGAAAATTCCTTTGATTCACCGGGAAATTTCCCGCGAGGGATAATGGCGTCTAGTTGGCCCGATTTATGCATTTTTTTGCGCCAACCATTGTTCAACTAATTTTTCTACCTTCCACCGTTTCATCTCTCATCCCCTGAGAGATATTCTCCTTGAGAAATGTACTTTGCTTACAAAAATGGGATAATTGATTGTCATAGAGTCTCCATCTTCCTCCCACCTTATCCCACAACTTGACATGTTGATCTGACATTGTAAGAATTAGACTTTATCTTCCTCTACCGTATGTTAATCTCAAGGGGCTAGGAGAGAGAGAGAGAGAGAGGAGAGAGAGAAGAGAGAGAGAGAGAGAGAGAGAGAGGAGGGGGTAGGAGAGAGTGATGAGTGTGTGTGTGGGGGGATGGATGGTGTGTATGTGTGTGAGAGTGAGGAGACAGGAGAGAGAGAGAGAGAGAGAGAGAGAGAGAGAGAAGAGAGAGAGAGAGAGAGAGGGGGGAGAGTGGAGAGAGAGAATGTCATATGGGTAAACTGGATGAAAGAGTGAAAGAAAGAAATTATAGCACACAGATAATTGGAAGTCGAGCAGAAAAATAATAAATAAAAGGATTGAAAAAGAAAGAAAGAAAGAAAGAAGAAAAGAAAGGTTAAATTGGATCCGAGAAAATAAAAGAAATAAAGAAAAAATGTGATCTGGGAAGAGAGAGAGAGAGAGAGAGAGGAGAGAGAGAGAGAGAGAGAGAGAGAGAGAGAGAGAAAAAGAAAAATGAATTGATCTGAGAAGAAAGAAAGAAAAAGAATGAAACGTGAATTGATCCGAGAAGAGAGAGAGAGAAAGAAAGAAAAGAAGAAGAAAAAAATGAATTGATCTGGGAGAAAGAAAGAAAGAAAGAAAGAGAAAAAAAGAAGAAAAGAAAAAGAATGATCTGGGAAGAAAGAAAGAAGAAAGAAAGAAAGAAAAAAGAAAGAAAGAAAAAAAATTGATCTGGGAAAGAATAAATATAAAATAAAGAAGAAAGAAAGAAAGAAAATAATAAGAGAAAGGAATAGATCTAGAAAAGAAGAAGAAAGAAAGTAAATATGAAAGAAAAATTAATTGTTCTGAGAAGAAAGAAGAGAAGAAAGGAAGAAAAAATGAATTGGATCTGGGAAGAAAGAAAGAAAGAAAGAAAGAAGAAGAAATGAATTGATCTGGGAAGAAAGAAAGAAAGAAAAGAAAATGAATTGATCTGGAAGAAAGAAAAGAAAAGAAAAGAAAGAAAGAAAGAAAAAAAATGAATTGATCTGGAAGAAAGAAAGAAAGAAAGAAAGACAGAAAGACAGAAAGAAAAAAAACTGAATTGATCTTTGGAAGAAAGAAAAGAAAGAAAGAAAGAAAGAAAGAAAGAAAGAAAAAATGATTGATCTGAGAAGAAAGAAAGAAAGAAAGAAAAAAGAAAATGAATTGATCTGGGGAAAGAAAGAAAGAAAGAAAGAAAGAAAGAAAGAAAAAAGATGAATTGATCTTGAAGAAAAAAAGAAAGGAAAGAAGAAAATGAATTGATCTTGAGAGAAAGAAAAAAGAAAGAAAAGAAAGAAAGAAGAAAAAAAATGATTGATCTGGGAAGAAAGAAAGAAAGAAGAAAGAAAGAAGAAATGAAAATGAATTGATCTGGGAAGAAAGTTAGAAAGAAGAAAGAAAGAAAGAAAAAAGAAAGAAAGAAAATGAATTTGATCTGGGAAGAAAAGAAAGAAAAGAAAATGAATTGATTCTGGGAAGAAATAAAGAAAGAAGAAAAAAAGAAAATAAGAAAGAAAATGATTGTTTTTGAGAAGAAAGAAAGAAAGAAAGAAAGAAGAAGAAAGAAAAAAATGAATTGATCTGGAAGAAAGAAAGAAAGAAAAGAAAGAAAAAGAATGAATTGATCTGGGAAGAAAGAAAGAAAGAAAGAAAGAAAGAAAGAAAGAAAATGAATTGATCTGGAAGGAAAGTTAGAAGAAGAAGAAAGAAAGAAAGAAGAAAGAAAGAAAGAAAGAAAATGAATTGATCTTGGAAGAAAGTTAAGAAAAGAAAGAAGAAAGAAAGAAAGAAAGAGGAAGAAAGAAAATGAATTGATCTGGGAAGAAATAGAAGAAAGAAAGAAAAAGAAATAAAGAAAGAAAATGAATTGTTCTGGAGAAGAAAGAAGAAAAAAGAAAGACAGAAAGGAAAAGAAAAAAATGAATTGATCTGGGAAGAAAGAAAGAAAGAAATGGAATTGATCTGGGGAAGAAATAAAGAAAGAAAGAAAAAAAGAAATAAAGAAAGAAAATGAATTGTTTCTGAGAGAAAGAAAGAAAGGAAAGAAAGGAACAGAAAAGAAAAGAAAAAAATGAATTGATCTGGAAGAAAGAAGAAAGAAAGAAAGAAAAAAATGAATTGATCTGGGAGAAAGAAGTAAGAAAGAAAGAAAGAAAGAAAGAAGAAACGTTGAATTGATCTGGGAAGAAAGAAAGAAAGAAAGAAAGAAAGAAAATGATTGATTCTGGGAAGAAGAAAGAAAGAAAGAAAAAGAAAGAAACGTTGAATTGTGCTGGGAAAGAAGAAGAAAGAAAGAAAGAAAGAAAATGATTTGATCTGGGAAGAAAGAAAGAAAGAAAGAAAGAAAATGATTTTGATCTGGGAAGAAAGAAAGAAAGAAAGAAAGAAAGAAGAAAGAAAAAAATGAATTGATTCTGGAAGAAGAAAGAAAGAAAGAAAAATGAATTATTGGGAAAGAAAAGAAAGAAAGAAAAAAAGAGAAAAAAAATGATTGACTGGAAGAAAAGAAAAAGAAAGAAAGAAAGAAATGAATTATCTGGAAGAAAGAAAGAAAGAAAGAAAAAAAAAAATGAAAAAATGTCTGGAGGAAAAAAAGAAAGAAAGAAAAAAAACGAAAAACTGAATTGATCTGGGAAGAAATAAGAAAGAAAGAAAGAAAAAAAGAAAATGAATTGATCTGGGAAGAAATAAGAAAGAAAGAAAAAGACAGATAAAAATGAATATGATCTGGCAGAAAGAAAGAAAGAAGAAAGAAAGAAAGAAAAAGAAAATGAATTGACTGGAAAAGAAAGAAAGAAAAGAAATGAATTGATCGGAAGAAAGAGAAAGAATGATTTTGAAGCAAAGAAGAAGAGAAAAAAGAAAGCAAAATTGTCTGGAGAATAAGAAGCAAGAAAGAAAAAAGATATATATGTTGATATTGAAGAATAGAAATGAAAGAAGTTAATGATTTACTGAGAGTAAGAACGAAGAATAGAAAGAAACGTGGATATGTCGAGGATGAGAGGAAGAAAGAAAGAAGAAAGAAAAAATAATTGTCTGAGACAGAAAGAAAGAAGAAAGAAACGTTGAATTATCCGAGAGAGAGAGAAAGAAAGAGAAGAAAGAGGAATTGAATCTAGGAAGAAGAAAGAAAGAAGAAAGAATTGATCTATGGAGAAGAAAGGAAAGAAAGAAAGAAACGTTGGGATGATCCGAGAGAGAGAAAAAAAGAAAGAAAGGATATTGATCTTAAGGAAGAAGAAAGAAAGAAATAAAGAAAGAAAGGATTGATTCCTAGGAAGAGAAAGAAAGAAAAGAAAGAAAACGTTGGATTGATCGAGGAAGAGAGACAGAAAGAAGAAAGAAAAAAAGAAAGGATTGATCTAGAAGAAGAAGAAGAAAAGAAAAAAAAGAAAGACAATAATGAATTGATCTGGAAAGAACGAAGAAGAAAAAAGAAGGTTGAATTGATCCGAGAGAAAAGAAAGAATGATAGAAAAAAAACAAAAAAAATGATCTGAGAAGACATGACAAAAAGAAAAAAGGTTGAATTATCCATAGAAAAAAAAGAAAGAGAAAGAAGAAAGAATAATTGATTCTGTGAAGGAAGAAAGAAAGAAAACAAGAAGAAAGAAAGAAAGGTGGAATTGATCGAGAAAAAAGAAAGAAAGAATGACGAAGAAAAAATAATGTGAATCTGGGAAAAAGAAAAGAAAAAAGAAAAATGAATTGAATCTGGGAGAAAGAAAGAAAAAGAAAGAAAGAAGAGAATGAATGAATTGATCTTGGAAGAAGAAAGAAAAAAGAAAGAAAGAAAAAAGAACTGATTCTGGCGCAAGAAAGAAGAAAGAAAGAAAGTAAAAAGTGAATTGAATCTGGCAAGAAAAGAAAGAAAGAAGGAAAGAAAGATGGAAAAAAAGGAAGGAAAGAAAGAAAGAAAGAAATGAATTAACCTGAGAAGGAAGAAATCAGCCGTTGATAGAAGTAACTAGACACTAGAAATGGCGACCGAAGAAGACCAGTTAAGTCAGGTCCAGCCAAGAACCAGCACCAGGCAGAGTAAACGGTAAAGAGAATCAAGTAAGTCCACCTCCTCTCTTAATTTAAGTAAGTCTCTTTTCTTTTCTCATCTCTCTCTCTCTCTTCTCTCTCTTCCTCTCTCTCTACTCGACCCGAGATAAGCCTTTCTCTGTTTATATACCCCGATGTAGTGGTTATATAACAAAACGGTGTCTGTTTGAAATTGGTCCAGGAATCAGAGAAAATAAAATAAGTACACAAAGTCAATAAAAATACAAGAGTGATTCTCACATAAGAGACAAGTTAATCAACGTNATATATATATATATATATATATATATATATATATATATATAATATATATCTATTTCAATGTTCCTATCTATCTATCCCAGTCTGTTCATATGTATATATCTATTTATCTCAGTCTGCTTATATGTATGTATGTTGTATGAATGTACGTTAGTATGTATGTTGTATTGAATCTATCATCTATCTATCTCAGTCTATTCATATCTACTATCACTGATCACTTATCTATCTATCTATCTATCTATCTATCTATTTCAGTATGTTCCTATCTATCTATCCCAGTCTGTTCATATGCATATATCTATTTATCTCAGTCTGCTTATATGTATGTATGTAGAATGTACGTATGTATGTAGTGTGTATGTATGTTATGTATGTATCTATCTAACTATCTTATATTCAGTTTGTTCTATCGATCTATCCCAGTCTGTTCATATGTATATATCTATTTATCTCAGGCTGCTTATTATGTAAGTATGTATGAATGTATCGTAGGTATGTATGTATCTATCTATCTCATGTCTATTCATAATCTATATATTACTGATCCTATCTCTTCTATCCATCTTATCTATCTATCTATCTTCAGTATGTTCCTATCTATCTATCCCAGTCTGTTATATGTATATATCTATTATCTCAGTCTGCTTATATGTATGTATGTATGTATGAATGTACGTATGTATGTATGTACGTATGTATGTATGATATATATCATCTGTCTATCTATCTCAGTCTATTCATATCTATATATCACCGATCACATCTCTCCATCTATCTATCTACCTATTCCAGTTTTCATATCTATCTATCTATTTATCTATCTACCTCAGTGTCCTATGTATGTATGTATGTATGTATGTATGTATGTATTGTATCTATATCAGTGTTCATATCAATCAATCAATCAGTCAATCAATCTATCTATCTATCTATCTATGTTTCTCAATATATATTTCACATCTGTCTTTCTGTCTATTTTGTTTTGATCTATCTATCTATCTATCTATCTATCTATCTCAGTCTTCCTATGTATGTATGTATGTATGTATGTATGTGTCTAATCTATCTATCTATCTATCTCAGTTCATAGTATTATGTATGTATCTATGTATGTATGTATGTATGTATCTATCTATCTATCTATCTATATCAGTGTTCATATCAATCAATCAATCAGTCAATCAATCTATCTATCTATCTATCTATGTTTCTCAATATATATTTCACATCTGTCTTTCTGGTCTATTTGTTTTGTATCTATCTATCTATCTATCTATCTCAGTCTTCCTATGTATATATGTATATATATATATCTATCTATCTATCCCAGTGTTCATATCTATCTATCAATATATATATATATATATATATATATATATATATATATATGTTTATCAATATATATTTCACATCTGTCTTTCTGTCTATCTATCTATCTTTTGTTGGCATCCTTCCGTCTATTGAAGACGATGGTGTGTGTCCACTTATTTATCTGCAACTGTGCGAGTGGCAGAACGAACCACTTTTTGAATGGCAATCTCTGGTGTAGTGATTGCAAACAAATAGTAATGCTAGCTGAAGATGCTGTTGTCTCTCCTTCTTTATGACTCTCTTTTCTGCGGCGGCTTCTTTCCTCTCTTTTTCACTCCTTTTCGTTCCTTATTTGACGAGGAGGCGCCAGGTACGGTCTTCTGCATAAGCCTCCCATGTGTTGATGTCGATATGGCATGTCTTCATGTCTCTCTTGCAGACATCTTTAAAGCGCAGGCTGTGGGTCTACATGTCCTGGGAATGACGTTAAACTCTATCTGATGGTGAGGTTCCAGTTTTGGAGGTTTGGGGAATGTGGAGCACCCCTTCATCACCATTGCTCCCTGGTCCACTCTGACCCGGAGTGGTAGTACCTGTTAGGGTCCCATCTATGGGTTAAATAGAAAAATGTATTTATAAAAAAATTGTATTATCCATTAAGAATTGATTTATTTCAAAACTTCATTAAATGAACCCACTGAGGTTGATATGCCGTAAAACAAACCAAACCAAAGCAAACCAGGTGTTAAGCTAATAGTAAGAAAGGCAGAATTCACGAAAAGTCAACAATGTGTGAATGTCCTCAAAATGATATTTCCGTTTCATTCTTATTTATTCAAACGACGACGACGACGACGACGACGACGGTGTGGACATTGTTTTTTTACAAAAATCCAAAAGCAGCTGTTCTTTCTTAAAACATAGTCATAAAAAAAACACCTAAGAAAATAAAGATTATTTTATAAACCATCAAGAACAACTCCGCCCCCTTAACTGTGGTGCAGTGCTAACAAGATATTGGCTTATTTCCTATAAGTCTTACATGATCAAAGGGGAACCACTCTTGACTGATAAATTATTTGTTTATTTTCCCATTAAACCAATCCTAACCCTAACCCCGTAGGTTAAGTATTGATCTACTACTAAAAAAAATGACATGAAAATATCTTGAAATACGTGCTAGACACTGCTGGAGAAGCAGGGACGAACTCAAAAATGACGTTCTTCTATGGAAGCCTTCACATGGACACGCCAGCGTGGGCCGTCCAGCAAAGACAAACATTGACCAGCTGTGCGCAGATGCTGGATGCTGCGCATAGGTTGTCCATAAAGTCCTGCTACAGGTTGAAAATGTATCAACAAAGATGGCGGTCATGTTGAAGTGCAATAATAATAAAAAAGTACATTGATATTTAACCTTTAAGACTTGAACTTTAATATTTTTTTATGAAATGATTTTATCATTTGTACAATGTGAGTTATTAAATGATCAATTTTAAAACTGTTTAAAGACTTTGTTGACATCATATATATATATATATATATATATATATATAAGATTTTTTTTATGTTTGTTTATTTTTTAGAAGCATTGTCGATAATATTTATATTTTGCTTGAAGGCAACTACAATGCGAATATCGCATAAATTCGATAATTATAGAAGATAATAATAATGACAAGTGAATCCCGCAAAGAATCACTCGGCGTGTAGAATATCGTACAGACTGTTTCAACTTTATTAAGTCTCATCAGCGATGATGTGTCTGTTATCATCCACTCAGCGACTCACTTGCCTCATATGGCAGTAGTCGCCTCAGTATCAATGACAAGGTTAATTTCGCATGAGTTTCTCGGTGCTGTACCATGGCTGAAACAGTATAGTGTTTAACTATCCTGCTCAGGTCACGGTTTCGATTCCTGTCGGAGGGGAGTCGTTAGTATATATCGCTGATGAGACTTAATAAAGTTGAAACAGTCTGTACGATATTCTACACACCGAGTGATTCTTTGCGGGATTCACTTGTCATTATTATTATCTTCTACAATTATCGAATTTATGCGATATTCGCATTGTAGTTGCCTTCAAGCAATATATATTATATATATATATATATATATATATATAGTATGAACAAAAAGTAATAAGACAAACAGGAATATTTTTTATCTATGTTATTTATTCTCAACTAGTTTCGACCTTAGGTCATCGTCAGGAGAAAATTTCTTATTTGAAGAAATTGTTTTTAGATTTTTTTGAAAGGCAGCATTATGGAAGAACTATAAAAATTGGAGTATTTATGAGGGTTTGGCATGCTAGTAGATCAATACATAAATAAAAATTTGAAATGAGCCGGCGTCTATGGCGGTCAATGAAGCAGAATATGTCATCAAGGAGATAGACAAACGCCTCGCTCAAATGTTTGCCTGACCCAAGAGACAGACATTGGTCTTCGACATCACAAGTGTCGGGAAGATACAGCGGCCATTTTTCCTCGACTTCTGCTGACTGAATGTCTCGGTAGAAAAGAGAGAGAGAGAGAGAGAGAGAGAGAGAGAGAGAGAGAGAGAGAGAGAGAGAGAGAGAGAGAGAGATGCAGTTGTAAATACACAATTACAGGAAAGGCGAAGAGAGAGAGAGAGAGAGAGAGAGAGAGAGAGAGAGAGAGAGAGAGAGAGAGAGAGAGAGAGAGAGAGAGAGTTATCTGCTGACTAAATTTATTTCCTTGAAGTTTAAATTTGAGTTTTTGATGGACAACAATTATTTGCCAGACGAACAAATAATTGGAACAGGTTATTTAGTTTCACTTTCATTTTACTCAAATAAAATTTAAATTGTGCTTTAAATTCAAACATCGATATCTATTTATCTATCCATGTGTGTGTGTGTGTGTGTGTGTGTGTGTGTGTGGAGGGACAAAGATAATTGCCTCCCCTTGGATTGTGAGCGTAGCTTCCCCTCCATGCACTTCAAACTCCCAGGTTATTTCCTAGTTGAGTAACATGATATTACATGGTGACCCAGAAAAAACAGAACCCAAATTATCTATTTATTTATTTTTCCATTAAACTAACCCTAACTCTAAACCCTAACCTTAACCCTAACCCTAACACTAACCATAAACCCTAACACTAACCCTAAACGCTAACATTAACTCTAACCCCCCCTAGTTAAAATTAACAGTTTTATTACAAAATTTGTGGGTCCTGTTTTTCTGTGTCCCCTGTAATATTATGTTACTCGACTAGGAGTGTAGGGTTAGGGTTAGGGTTTAGGGTTAGGGTTGGGGGTGGGGTCTTCAGGTTAGTTTAATGGGAAAATAAATAAATAATTTGGGATCTGTTTTTTCTGGGTCACTCTGTAATATCATGTTACTCAAATAGGAAATAACCAAACTCCCTTTTTTGTCTGTGGACCTCGTTGAGCGAAACTGACACATTTCTCAACTCTGTTTGTAAATGTTTAAATACATCAAGACGTTAGCCATTAAATACATCAAGAAGCGAAGCGTTAAATAAA
>CM042174.1:1605119-1612619 GCA_023376005.1 Doryteuthis pealeii
TGCTTTGTTCTGTCTTTCTTCTTCTTTATTCCTTCCTTCCTTCCTTTCTTTCTATCTTCTTCTTTCTTTCTTTCTTTTGGTTGCTTTGTTCTTCTTTCTTTCTTTATGCATTCTTTTCTTTTTCTTTTGGTTTGACTTTGTTCTTTCTTTCTTTCTTTCTTTCTTTCTTTCTTTCTTTTTGTTGGCTTCGTTAATTCTTTCTTTTTTTTTTTTCTTTGTACTTTCTTTCTTTTGGTTGGCTTTGTTATTTCTTTCTTTCTTTCTTTCTTTCTTTCTTTCTTTCTTTTTTGGCTTGTTGTTTCTTTCTTTCTTTTATGCATTCTTTTTTCTCTTTCTTTTTGACTTTGTTCTTTCTTTCTTCTTCTTCTTCTTCTTTCTTCTTTTGTGTTGGCTTCGTTATTCTTCTTTTTTTCTTTTTTTCTTTGTACCTTTCTTTTCTTTTGGGTTGGCTTTGTTATTTCTTTCTTTCTTTCTTCTTTCTTTTCTTTCATTCATTCATCTTTTTTCTTTCTTTCTTTCATCATTCATTTCTTCTTTTTTTTTCTATTGTGTTAGCTTAGTTCTTTCTTTCTTTTTTCTTTCTTTCTTTTGTGTAGTTTCTTTCTTTCTTTCTTTATTACATTCATTCATTCATTCTTCTATGCTGGCTTTGTTCTTTCTTTCATTCTTTTCTTTGCGTAGGTTTTGTTCTTTATTTCTTTATTTATCATTCATTAATTCTTTCTTTCTTTCTTTTCTTTCTTTCTTTCTTTTTTCATTTCTTTATTTCTTTTCTTTTCTTTCTTTCTTTCTTTTCTTAGGTTTTGTTCTTATGTATTTATTTCATTCATTAGTTCTTTCTTTCTTTTCTTTCTTTCTTTCTTCTTTACTTTTCTCTTTCTTATACTTTTCGTTTCCTCATTTTCACCTTTTTTCTTTTTTTTTTTTTTTTTGTCATTGATGTTTTTATCTTAATTATACATAAGAGCGTAGTTTCTCATTTCTTCTTTTCTTCTTCTTCTTCTTCTTCTTCTTCTTCTTCTTCTTCTTCTTCTTCTTCTTCTTCTTTTCTTTCTTTCTTTCTCTATTGTTTTATCTTTTTTCTTTCTCTTTCTTTTTTCGTCTTTCTTTTTCTGTCTTTTTTTCTTTTCTTTAAAATTTGCTATTTACTTTTGTTTTTCAAAATTTTTCTTTTCCCCTTGTTTTCCCTTTTCTTTTTTCCTTTTCTTTTTCCTTTTCCCTCCTTTTTAATGATTTTCTTCTTAACTACCATACATACTCGTGTATTAGTCGAACTTGGAAAAATAGGCGACATCATATTTTTGAAAGTCCCTCGTAAAATATCAACCTGTGTTTAATCTATTGTTTGTTTGTAACATTTAAGTATATAGAACTATCAAATGTTAATCATTGGCATTCATCCATCAACTAGAGACGATGGCTAGTGTCCAAAGAAAAACGTTGAACCACTTAGTTGGACGGGTAGATATGAAGGGTGAGCTGTTGCCTAAGCAGCAGGTAACTCTCTCCACCAAGGATTGGCAGTCATCCGTCAACTAGAGACGATGGTGTAGTTTCCGAAAAAACGTGGAACCGCTTAGTTTGGACGGGCCGATATTGAGGATGAGCTGTTGCCAAAGTAGCAGGTCACTCTCCCCACACTGTCGTTGTAATCCAAAGGAAAGGCAAAACAACAACACCCCCCCCTCAAAACAATTTAGTTTGGCAACGATAGTGTCACAGGAGCTGATAGAGCTAAATCAAACAGTTTCATGCTGAAAGGCTAACAAGCACATAATTACTTTAAAAAATTGTTTTGCATTCGTTATTAACAAAGATATGAATCCTCTGTGAAAATATTTAAGAATCATTGTAATGATCTATTACATTAGAAAGTCTAACAATACTAAATACAAATTAATACAATTTGTATTTAGTTCTATAAAATTTATTAATTATATTGTTTAACTTATTTGTAATAGGGTGGGTGTATTCAATAAATATTTGGTTTGTATTTGACAATTCCTATTGCTCCTATATTTCATTAATAAATGTTCTTTATTTAACTGATTTACTTTATCGTGACTCCTACTACGCCGCTGATATCTTTTCCGAAGTGTATGAAGACTTTTCGTCTCAAGTAGTCTAACTCCTTCTGGCATAGAATAACAAACACCGTGGGTAAGGTAGTCTCTTTATTTCTTTCACCAGAAAGTGTAAAAAAAACTGAAATAGGAAAGAAAACAGGTTTATAGAACAAACCACAGACACAGAGGCGCAACAGGTACAGTGTCTGAAGAAAGCAATGGATGGGTGTTAATAGAAAAACTCGGCAGCAGTTCGTAAATAATGACAGTGAAATAACAATGACGTACAATGACACCACCAAACAGGTTTAGAAGTTAAGAAAGTTACAAACAAGGGGCCGCCCTGTCGGCTGCAGCGTTAGAATGCCCCGACTGCACCTCCGCAGAGGGGTAAGACTCCCCCAATGGGGCCACCTGTTGGCCGTGGGTGGCGACCCGTGATGCTTAAGGATAGAGCCCAGGTGTGTGAGCAGTTCATGACATGCAATACTACACTTTGGCCCTATCTTGGGCTAGACGGGCGGTCGGAGAGGCCCCCTCCGATCAATCGGCTGGTCACGTCAAGCCCTAGCACCTCTATGATTTTCCCAACCCTATTGCCCTTATAGCAAGCCCCAACCCCTTTTTATCATATGGGTGCTAGAAGGCGGTGGCTGCGGGTCTACATGTCCTGGGAATGACGTTAAACTCTATCTGATGGCGAGGTTCCAGTTTTGGAGGTTTGGGGAAACCTTCATCACCATTTCTCCCTGGTCCACTCTGACCCAGAGGGGTAGTACCTGTTAGGGTCCCATCTATGGATTAAATAGAAAAATGTATTTATAAAAAAATTGTATTATCCATTAGGAATTGATTTATTTCAAAACTTTATCGGCATTAAATGACCCACTGAGGTTGATATGCCGTAAAACAAAACAAAAGAAACAAACAAGGGGGGCAGTGTCTCTATGAGAGAAAGTCAATCAAGCTGCAAATAGACGGAGGAAGTGAACATTACAAAATCTCTCTTCGTGTACAAGGTTCAGCGAAATGTCAAATAATATAGTCAGATACACGAGGTAAAATTCTATTACAAAATTTAATAAGAAGGTTACTGAGAGTCAAGTGACGTAGCTGTTCTCTTTAAAGAAGAACATAGAAAGGGATTGAACGCGTCCGACTATGCAGAACCAGTGTGGATAAAAGCCTTGAATTTACCACTGATTCACAACCCGGAAATGACCGGTGAAAAGCATAAATGTTAACAGAAATAAAGTATACAAAGTTACGTTTAAGACTGTTGTATAAAGGAAAGGTACAAGGCAAATATAGGGTGTATATTTGGGTTAACAGTTTATTCTGGGTTAGTAGTAATGTGTTAGTGTATACATTTCTTTTGTACATGTCTTTAAGAGTAGTGTAATTGTCTTTCAGAGTTGCCAGAGGATTTTCTCCTGGCGGGGATATATTATAGGTAATACAAGGAGTTTTAAATGCACCTATCTTAATTATATTAATCTTTGCAATGTCTCTACGTTGTCCAGTAAAGTCGCTGTGTTTCAGTTGTTCTGCTAATTTCAGCTAGTACTACCCCTTTGCCTGTCTGGCCTGTTCAGTCGAGTCATTGTTGACGTGTTTCTCACGGGTGCCGACTTGGGTCTTACCATCGTGCCTGTCGTATCTGTTCTGTGGAATTTTAGGGGTCTGCCCTGGCGTCTGATTCCAGGAACTAATAGGGGCAGATAACCCAATTTCCGATAATGTATCCTATTTACGAAATTAACAGAGATGGACTAAGGGGCATAACCCTTACCGCAGAATAGTAATTACTAGCCAAGACAACTTAGAAAACAATAAAATTACTGTTATCTCTTTTTTTAATTTTTAAACATGATTCATGGTCATATTTATCAAAATATTTTAAAATTCTCTTTCGCTAATTCAAGCTCTGGAATTTCTTTGGAATGAAGTATCGTTACAAGGCAGCATAGATTTTTATAACAGGCTTTTCCTTGTCCTGGTGGATTGCCGTTCAAGGCTAATGATCCCGATCGATCCCATTTAGGGATTTATATGAGTAGTAAGTTCCCCAATCCCACTACTATCAGTGTGGGTGGCCGTTGATTCCCCTGGAGCTCACCCGGCTTGAAATTGACATTGTGTCATATCCTGCTCGTGTGGAGGGGTTGGTAAATCCTATTATAATGTAGATTGTCTGTTTTTCTGTTTGTAACCGAAACTACATTACTACTCAAGTCACAATTTCCTTAATTATTTACATCACATTCTCCACGATTTCATTTGATTTAAACCTCAATTATTAATGAAATTGTTTTATATTATCAATATTGTTTAACATATATACATGCTAATAACATGCAATTGTATTTATATATTCAAGAAAACAGCGGTTTACAGTGTGAACGGGAAGGAATTTGCATATTGATATCAAAAATTTAATTTTAATAGATATGTGCTTAGTATTATTGATTTCTAATTGTTTGGTTTTATCTTAATGAATATAAGTAAAAAATCTTGGCGATAAATCTTAAAAGAAATCCATTAACAAGAAGAAATAATCGTAATTTTATTCTTTACTTTCTATTTTAACTAAATAGTTAAACGAGAAAAAATTATCAATAAAGGAAGGGTGTGATGGAAGAGTAAGTTTCAATTGTTCTATTTTTTATTATACACCCCTCTGTTTCAAATCTTTTTAT
The DNA here is from genome assembly GCA_023376005.1 of Doryteuthis pealeii. Classification (NCBI taxonomy): domain Eukaryota; kingdom Metazoa; phylum Mollusca; class Cephalopoda; order Myopsida; family Loliginidae; genus Doryteuthis; species Doryteuthis pealeii. The sequence goes on from CM042174.1 coordinate 1,609,885, forward strand.
CTGCATTCTTATTTATTTTCATTAGCCTTGCTAATTTAATATAATATTTTATTACATTAAAACTGAAATACTTGTACTCTGTTTCAAATCTTTTTATCTACATTCTTATTTAGTTTCATTAGTCTTTCTAATTTAATATAATATTTTATTTCATTAAAACTTAAATACTTGCACTCTGTTTCAAATCTTTTTATCTGCATTCTTATTTAGTTTTCTTAGTCTTTCTAATTTAATATAATATTTTATTACATTAAAACTTAAATACTTGCACTCTATTTCAAATCTTTTTATCTGCATTCTTATTTAGTTTCATTAGTCTTTCTCATTTGATATAATATTTTATTACATTAAAACTTAAATACTTGCACTCTGTTTCAAATCTTTTTATCTACATTCTTATTTAGTTTCATTATCCTTTCTAATTTAATATAATATTTTATTACATTAAAACTTAAATACTTGTACTCTGTTTCAAATCTTTTTATCTGCATTCTTATTTAGTTTCATTAGTCTTTCTAATTTAATATAATATTTTATTACATTAAAACTTAAGTACTTGAACCCAGAGGGTGCATATATTTGCTAGTATAACGTTGGTGCAAAGTTATGCATACTTTGGATACAAATAACTCCGACGAAGGTTAACGGACAAAACATTTAATATACACAGCACTTGGATATGAAGATACAAAGTACATGGTAAACAGAGTACATACAAAAAGGGGTACACAAATAAAGATAAGACACATTCATGAATGATACAGATATACATATATGAGTACAGACATGAGACTAGAATAGTCCATGCTGTGAGGACTTACAGTAATGTAAGGGGGGCGGAGCCCCAACGAGGGTGTTTAGATAAAATCTACCCCATGTAGCTCGTAGCTGCTGAAACAGGAAAAAAGAGAGCGAAAGTGTTTGAAACCGGCGCTTAAATACTCTGGTGCCCTAGCGGGCATCATCAAACTAAAAGGGGCAGACAACTCCACCAGGCGAATACAAACTAACGCTACACTAGTATAAATAATCACCAAGTCTAACTTGTTAACGCTTGGGCAATTATTTATTCATACATTTATTATATGGCTTCTTTGTGTTTCTCAACTTATTCTGGGACGTTCCTTCTGGACATGAAAAGATATTCAGTTGGGACCAAATGAAATTAGAAAATCTCTACTCACCACATCTTTTGTTGATTGGTAATTCTGATTCCTATTTTACCTCGATGATAAATCTAGAATCATATTTGAATTATAGCAAATGACGCGACTCAAATATAATCGGAATATCTATAATAATATTAAAGCGATTGGTTAAATCGAACTTAACGGACCAAAATTCCACCATTGAATATCACCCCGCCGAAAGAAAAAAATACCAAAAATCAGGGAATTAACCGAATTTAATGAAATTTTCAGTGTTGATATATTAAGGAATAAAAGATATAATGCACCAGTTATTTTATTTAAAAACTCTTACATTGTTTCAGGTCAGTTAACTTTGAACCACGTATCTAGAATCATATTTAAATTATAGCAAATGACGCGACTCATATATAATCGGAATGTCTATAATAATATTAAAGCGATTGGTTAAATCGAACATAACAGACCTAAATTCCACCATTGAATATCACCCCGCCGAAAGAAAAAAAATACTAAAAATCAGGGAATTAACCGAATTTAATGAAATTTTCAGTGTTGATATATTAAGGAATAAATGAAATAATGCACCAGTTATTTTATTTAAATCTATTACATTTTACAGGGCAGTTAACTTTGAACCACGTATCTTTGACGATCTGTATTACGCCTCAAAGATACGTGTTTCAAAGTTAACTGAGCTGAAAAAATGTAAAAGTTTTTAAATAAAATAACTGATGCATTATATATTTTATTCAATAATATATCATCACTGAAAATTTCATTAAATTTGGTTAATTCCTTGGTTTTTGGTATTTTTTTTTCTTCGGCGGGGGAATATACAATAGTGGAATTTATGTCCGTTAAGTTCGATTTAACCGCGAAATTTAAACACGTTGTTGGTTGATTGGATTTTACGGCGTGTCAACCCTTTTTGGGTTATTTTAACCCGAAGATGCTTATTTTATTCATTCTAGATAGGTATTTTCATGGTGTCATAATCGGATACGATGGACAGCAAGTAGTAATAAATGGGTATTAAAATTTTTTAAACTCAATTTTTTGAACACATTTTTTCTATTTAACCCATAGATGGGACCCTAAGGTGCTACCTCTCCGGACTTGGGAGTGATGGCAATGAAGGGGTACTCTACACTCCCCAGGGATCCAAAATTGAAACATCACAATTAGATGGAGTTTAACGTCATACCCTGGATATTGTAAGACATGTGTAATGCTCTGAATGAGGTAGACGTTCCAGACTGCAAATTCTAAGTGTGACCGCACCATAGATATATACAGCTTGAAATGGATAACCGGGCAACGGTTGACAATAGTCTTGCTAAATGAGGCCAGGGCACCATCGGGTTTCTTGACAGTTTCACATTCTTCTTCTTCTTCTTCTTCTTCTTCTTCTTCTTCTTCTTCTTCTTCTTCTTCTTTATTGTTCTCATTTTGTTGCTGTTGTTGTTGTTCTTGTTTTTTATTGTTCTTCCTCTTTATTGTTGTTGTTGTTGTTGTTGTTCTACTTCTTCTTCTTTATTGTTCTTCCTCTTAGTTGTTGTTTGTTGTTGTTGTTTTCTTCTTCTT
>CM042174.1:1617619-1620119 GCA_023376005.1 Doryteuthis pealeii
ACATATATATTATATATGTTTACATGTATATTTACCTATATACTATATATGTATATATACATATATATCATAAATATCAATATGTATATATATATGTCTATATATATATTATATATATGTATATATATATTACATATTTATATCTATGTATATATATATATTATATATGTATGTATGTATGTATATGTATATATGTATATGTATATTATATGTACATATATATATGTATATATACATATATATTATATGTATATGTAATATACATACATATATATATATGTTTTGTTTTTAGTTATATATAAATATTAGTTTTTTTACTCACTTTAGATTTCGTATTGTTGCAACCTGCTAGGGACGCAAAAAAAAGGTGTCCTTTTTCTACGAGGGTGAAGCAGGCAATGTCATGATATACGCACTGTTGTTCTATAACACAACTCCACCTCCCCCCCAAAAAAAAATCAACAAAAAACAAGCAAAAAAAAAAAATAAATAAATAAAAATAAAAAAAAACAGGACAAAACATAGTGTCCCTGCAAGTTCGGAATTCGATTCTATTAGGGGATTCAGCCTTTCAGATTTTATTTTCCATCCTTGTGACCCTGCCACGTCTTTCCGATAACCGACCCGGATAGGATGTGCCGGGAGAGATCTGGAAAGGGAGGAGATCGATACCAATGTATATCAGAAATCAATATACACTGAAAAGAATTGTAGAAGTCTACGAACAAGACGCACACACACACACACACACACACACACACACACACACACACACACACACACCCGGGACCGGTTTCGCTCAGTTGGTTGAGCACCTGCCTAGGAATCGGAAGCTTTCTAGTTCGATACCGCTCCCCGCCAACTCAGCACATGAGTAGCACTGGGTGGGTAATCTGATCTGTGCGGTAAAGTGCGGAGTTTAGGGTAGGTCTGGCGCTTCACCTTAATAATCATTGCACTCTAGCGCTAGCGAAAAGAGGATAGACACTCTCGCTATTCGGCTGGTACAGACAGTAGGCCACTTCACTTACTTTATATATATATATTATATATATATATAATATATATATATATATATATATATATATATATATATATATATATAGCTATAGTGTGGGATTGTCACTGTTTCAGCTTTTACTGGAACGGTGTGCCAAAGCAGTATTATTGGGAGAGTGTTCAATATAAAAATTAGAACTATTATCCTGACAACATGCAATTATATTTATATATACAACAAAATAGCGGTTTACAGTGTGAACGGGAAGGCTAATTTGCATATTAATATTAAAAAAAATTGAATTTAATAAATATGTGCTTAGTATTATTGATTTCTAACTGTTTGGTTTTATTCTAATGAATATAAGCAAAAATCTCTTCAATGAATCTTAAATGAAATCCATTAACAAGATAAAATAACTCTTTTAACTAAATACTTAAATTAGAAAAAATAACAATGAAAGACGAGAGTGATGGAAGAGTAAGTTTCAGTTGTTCCATTTTTTATTATACTCCCTCTGTTTCAAATCTTTTATTATACTCCCTCTGTTTCAAATCTTTTTTCTGTATTCTTATTTAGTTTCATTAGCCTTTCTAATTTAATACAATATTTTATTACATTAAAACTTAAATACTTGCACCCGGAGGGTGCATATATTTGCTAGTATATATATATTTTTTTTATTGTACTCCTCGGAAACATGGACATTGTTTAGAAGACCTTTGAAATTTCTTGAACACTTTCATCAGAAATTTTCGAGACGCATTCTAAACATCAAGTGGAATTCCAACACACCTAACACAGAAGTCCTTGCAAGGGCAGGATGCTCAAGCATTGAAACTCTTATCATAACGACACAAATGCGTTGGGCTGGTCATGTTGTGCGTATGAGTGATGCTAGATTGCCAAAGCAACTCTTTTACGGTCAGCTGCGTGATGGCAAAAGGCCACAGCATAAGCCTAGGAAGAGGTATAAGGATTGCTTAAAAAACAACCTTGTAAAAATAAAAATAAATCCTGACAACTGGGAAAAGCTGGCACTAAAGAGAACTGACTGGAGAGTTCATGTGGATGATGGCTGTACCAGTTATGAGAGTGAAAGAATTGTGCATGAAAACCTAAAGCGTCAACTTCAAAAGGGTTACACCTGTCATATCGGAGAGAACATGGAAGGTTGGAAATGTCTGACATGTGGTCGAGTTTTGCTTTCTAAGGTTGGATATGTCAGTCATAGGAAGTCTCACCTGGGTCAATCCATGCAGATTCCAGGAGCAAACAATGTGTCTTGTGTTATCTGTGGCAAGGTCTGTAAGTCGGCTTCTGGTCTTAAGCGACATATGGTGGTGCATAAGCATCAAATTTTATCATCTGATTCATCTGATTCATCTGAATCATCTCATTCAACGGGAAGGAAGTCTTTTCAATGTCATATTTGCATCAAACTTTGTGGATCTGCAGCAGGTTTGATGAGTCATTTGAGGGCTCATGCAAGGAAGGGTT
>CM042174.1:1627619-1632619 GCA_023376005.1 Doryteuthis pealeii
AGTCAGAGCGATTAAGGATAACCACCCCAGCCCCTTTATCAGGTCTACTAAGGCAGATATCGGTATTTCGCTTTAGACTATTAGCCGTAATGAAATGGTTTCTCTGCCAAATGAACCCCTTACAATCAGTAGGGTGTTCTAAAAATTTATATGCCAGATCTGCAAGACGAGCCTTCAGATAACTGACATGCGGTAGAGAAACAGGGGACAATTTACATATTTGAGAGAATAACATCTCAAGTTCCGTAAACACCGTAACCTTATCGGGGTTACGTGAGGGGGAATACAAAAATTCAAACCTCTGGATAGCACCAGTTTCTCACTCTCAGACAATATATAGGAAGAGTAATTAAAGATGTGTTTGTCCGAGGTGACTGTACAACCAAATCTTTTACGAATAAGGAGGTTCAAAAATTTGTTATTCTTGACAAGGATTCTACTATTAATTATTTGGGATTTAATAATCAAGTATTTAGCAAAGCGCAATTTGTCAAAGAAAGTGAGCGTTGTCCAAACTTGCCTCCATAGAGAATGTATTTGGGCAGTAATTGGGGGAATGGAGTCACTAAAGAAAGAGATCTCATCCTTGAGAAAAGCACGTTCAACATTACGTGAGTTACGACATTTAATCTTAGTAAGCCGTCTAAATATGTAGCCGGGTACCACATTGTTATCCAGGCAGGAATGGAGAAAACTCAATTTAAAGCGGCGCTTGATGATTTTGTTCTTCAATAATATAATTTTATTGAGAACATCAATAATAGTGGGGCTGTACCTTCCCCTAAAATGTATAAATAAATTTCTGGTACAAGCAAATTTAAATAATACTCTAAGGGTAATCATGATGATCACATAGGTGGATACGAAGGAAAAGAGTGATAAAAAAAAAAAAAAAAAGTTTTATTTAATAAAACAAGGGCCCTTTCGTCCGGTTGCTCATCAAGGTTTTTACAGCCGGAGACGACTAAAAGTCAAATTGTAAATACATATGGGTATATATATATATATGAGGGGGTTTTTTTAGGGAGAAGAAGAAAAGACAAAAAAAAAAAAAAAAAAAAAAAAAATTTTACTTTCTTCTTTCAAGTCCCCATTAAGTGATACCAGGCCCCAGACACTCGCCCAATAAAATAAGCGAGTGCCTAGGTCTGATCTGTCTGCACAAGGTAGGACGAAAAAAAATTAATAATTACGGCCTCAAGGACCTGTAAATGGTGTTTCGTCCTAGCCCTGTGCAAAACAGAGAATTGGTGATCATTATAACTAGACCGGCAAGCGCTCATGCTGATTAGATGTTCGCAAATCGAAGACTCGTTGCTCTGCGATAACCCGGATGTTATTGGTTTGTGTTCGCGTATTACTCGGGGTATGTGCTGGTTAACCCTGACAGCCAATCTTTGGATCGTACGGCCAATATAAGTGGCTTCACAGGCACACGTATATTTATAAACAAGTAAGCTTTGATTGAGTATTGGCAGTACGTCCTTATTAGCAGAGCGAAAAGCGGCCCTGGTAGAAAAGATTGTTCTAACTTTGGCTGCGGGGATAGCAACGGCCCACCGAGAAAGTAATTTTATCAGCCAAAGTCTGACTAGCCGGTCCAACCCAAGGTAGACGAATATACACTGGCACCTGGATGGACCAAAAGGTCCATCACGATAGAATTTTGCCACAGTAATTCTAATTGTGTCTGTGATGACATCCTCGGGATACCCATTATTTAAAAAAATTTCGTGATGTTCTTGAGTTCTCCATTGATTTTGTTACCTGAACAAATTTTAAGTGCACGAAAGGTTAGGCACTTAATCAAATTAATCTTTCTGGCTTTTGGGGCAAATGAATCCCAGCTCAAGTACAGTCCAGTGAACGTCGACTTTCGAAACACGCTGGTCTCAAAAGAAGAAGAACACCTTTCTACAAGAACATCAAGAAAGGCCAGGGCACCATTATTTTCCTCCTCCTATATATATATATATATATATAACTTTATATAACTATATATATATATATAACTTTATATAACTCCTATATATATATATATATATATATATATATAAACTTTCAAAGAAAGGAAAAACTTAACAAACCGTCATTCCGTAATAAATTCATTTCGACCAGAAACTCAAAAGGTTTTTTAAAAGTTTCTTAACAATTTCTAAAAATCCTTAAGAGGCCAGCCTCTTCATACGGATTTTACAAAATGAAGGAATTCACCTCAACACAGTTTCACCAGAAAATTCACAAAATTAAGATCAGACAGCAAGTATAAATTTAAAATTCTATGTCTAAGAGAGAGATAGAATGTATAAAATGTATAAACTGTTTCCTGTTAAACCGACTTCCTCAAAAAACAAAAAAAAAAAGAAAAGATATATATATATGTATATTTTTCATAAGTAAAAAAGTAAAAAAATAGAATCCTCCCTTACTACCAGTCATTTGAATACCTTATATATATATATATATATATATATATATATATATATATATATATTATTTATATTTTGCTTGAAGGCAATTATAATGCAAGTATCGCATAAAATTCGATAATTATAGAAAGTAATCTTGACAAGTGAATCCCGGCAAAGGATGGCTCGCCATGTAGAACACCGTACAGACTGTTTCGACTTTATTAAGTCTCTTCAGCGATGTATACTAACGACTCCCCTCCGACAGGAATCGAAACCGGGACTTCACAGGCATAGTCAGAGACCATATCCGTCCATATCAGAGACCATACCATATATATATATATATATATATATATATATATATATACATACATAATATATATATATATATATATATATATATATATAATATATATAATATATTAATGATCTGAAGGCCAATACAATGCACATAAAAAAATAAAACAAAAAGATCTTTTTTGTCTTATCGATTTCAAAGTAAACCTTTATCTTCAGAGACGATTTTCGGAAATGGACGCGTTTTTTTTGTCGTTATTTTATTTATTTTTTTAATGTTATAAACACGCGTCTCGTGATGTTCTTATTTTTAAACGCCACGCTGAAGGTCGTGATAGGCGTAATAGCCGTTGTTCATTCAATTTCAATTTTATTATTTTCATTTATTTATATATATATATGTATTTATGTATTATTTAATTCTTATTTATTTGATATATATCTATATAGTAAAAAAATATACATATATATATAGTAAAATGTATCATTAATATATTATAACATAATTAACAAAAAAGATCTTTTTGTTTTTATTTTTTATGTGCATTGTATTGGCCTTCAAATCATTAATATATTATAACATAATTAACAATGCTTCAAGCAAATTACCAATTACTTATATATATATATATATATATATATATATATATATATATATATTATATATATTTATATATATATATATATATTATGTATATATATATGTGTATTCTTAAATTTAAATATCTTTAATATATATACATATTATATATATATATATATATATATATATAATATATATATATATATATATATATATGTGTGTGTGTGTGTGTATTCTTAGATTTAAATATCTTTAAAGTTTTACGTTTGAAGTCTTTAATTTTACTAATCCCAATTCAATTAGTTAATAGACATTTCACACTTTCAGGGAATCGATTTTATTTTATTGATATTTTCTTTAATCGTTTTCAAATTCATTTTGGCAAAACGATTATGTATCGATTTTCCAAGAGGATTTCTATATTATCGATAGATTCCTAAGTAATTCAATCCCTAAGTAGATGTATGATTTTTAAAAGTCACTGATTTTTAAAAGTTTACATTTGACATTTCTTCTGAATTAACTTGATATAATCACCATAATCACGTGTGTATAACACGTATTCATGTATAAAGTAAGTAAAGTAAAGTCGTCGGGGCGGCCTAGAGTCGGTATCAGCCAGTCAGCGAGGGAGTCTATCCTCTTTTCAATAGCGCTAGACCAAAGAGATTGTTTTAGCATCTGAGGTGGAGCGCCACACCTACAATCAGCTCCTTACTTTACCGCACAGATCCCTGTGCTACTCATACGCTGAGTTGGCGAGGACCGGTATCGAACTAGGAACCTTGTGGTTTCTATCCGAACGCTCTACCGACTGAGCTAAACCGGCCCATTTATTGTGTATAATACCCCACATTTTTTGGCCACGAAATTCCGGAAAAAAAACCCTATCCTGTTTAGTACAAATCTAGATAAGCTTTATAATTGATATGGATCACTTAGTATTTTTATAAACATTGGAGTTACAAGAATCTAACATATGCACATTCTAAGGATAAATGGTATGAAGATAGGAGGGTTGGAGTAAAATCTAACAGTATGAGGTGATGTAAAATGAAAAGTGAACAAAAATAATGACTCAAACAAGTCCAAGTAGGAGAGAAATATTTCGTCCTTCTGACGTGAAGAACATCCTCAGTCTGATTTTATTCAAGGCAAAATACGTACATTTGTGTATATAGAAGAGAAAGTGAGTTAGTGGTGGGATTGAAGGGTAGGGAGGTTAGGGAGGATCATTCTCTGAACTCCCCCTCCACTTTATATGATATTATTCTCATTTCAATCAAATCCCAGTCATTATTTTTGTTCACTTTGCCTTTTACTTTTTTACTGATAAGCTTTCTTTTGTTACCTCTTTTTATATGATTTTTAAAAAAATATTTCTTTTCGTTATTAAAAACTACAAACACACACAAAGAAAATATTAAATGTCAATTTTGCGGTGTTTCTGTTGGATCATATCAAAGATTTTGAAAAAGTTTCTAAAAAAAGTTTCTAAAAACACATTTTTGTACCAGAAATTTTTCTCTCGTGACGTTGACTTAAGGATGAGACTTGTTGAGAACAATAAAACAATAAATAAAATAATCAAAAGAAATATTCTTGCCCTATCATTTTTGTGTTTCTCTCTCTCTCTCTCTCTCTCTCTCTCTCTCTCTATATATATATATATATATATATATATATATATATATTCTGTCAGCAATTAT
>CM042174.1:1637619-1720119 GCA_023376005.1 Doryteuthis pealeii
CGTGGGTTTACATCCGAGAATACGAAACAAACTTCGTGGGTGGAGATCACCTCACATCACGCTGAGCTAATTTTCCTGTTGTTCTTTTATACGACCTCATTTGCATACGTGGGGGATTATCCGGTTACTTCCCTTTACAACACATAATTAATCAATTAAGTTTTAAATGAGTAAAAGACGTATAGAAACTATTTAGCTCCGAAATAAAAATTAGCCAATGAGATTAGTGATTTTATCTGAAATTTTATAATCAGCCAATCAGAACTGCTGTTACGAAAGGAGCAGACGAAACTAAAATCTTTTTATATAATATAAACTAAAAGTGTTTTCCCCTTCGATAAAGTACAAAATCTCACAATTTGTAGAATATGTCAAGTCTTAATTGTAAAAAAAGATCTGCGAACAACTTGTTTTTAGATTAAAAAAGATACGAACTACTAAAAATCTATCTTGTTTAATTAGATGATTTTTATTTCGGAGGTGTATGGGTAGGTTAGAGTAACCTCCCTTTACTGATAAGCAACTTAGAGTGTCCGAGTGGTGTTATGCAAGTTATGTAACGAACGAGCGGTGGTGCCAAGCTGCCTCTGCGCGATAACGGCTGAAAGCCTCTAAGCCAGAATCGCGACCGGTGTCGCCACGGTATTACAAAGGCGTCTCTTTTCGTTCCGCTGGAGCCTGCCATAGCGGTCGTCTGTCGCTCGTTCGAGCGAGCACGCGAAGCGTTGCTCCGATCCCACGGTTCCTCTCGTACTGGACGGGATGCCGTAGCCACGGTCGACGTAACATACGTGCCAATCGGTAGGATAAAACTAACCTGTCTCACGACGGCTGAGGCAGAAGAATACAACAACTGCACCCCTGCAGAGGGGTAAGACCCCAAACACAAATAGAGCCCCTAATGAGGCCACCTGTTAGCCATGGTAGTGACCAGTGCTTAAGGACGGAATCCTTGTGGCCGAGCAGTCCATGACATACAACACCCCACTTGGTTTGTATACATACTAGCTGGACCTACCGATAGTAGGTATGGGTATCCATGCTGTCGGCATGTTGTTACTATTATTGTTAATAACTTCAAACCTCACCTGAATATATATAAGATATAGTAGTATTTAAGGGAAAAAAGAGAGAATACTATCTGTTATTTGATTTTGGATGTTTGTTTTTAGAAACATTGTTGATAAAGTATATATTATTATTTATATGTTGCGTGAAGGCAATTACAATGCGTATATCGTATAAAATTCGATAATTATAGAAAATAATCATGACAAGCGAACTCGGCAAACAATGTGCGATGTGTAGAACATCGTACAGCCTGTTTTGACTTTATTAAGTCTCATCAGCGATGTATACTAACGATTTCCCTCCGACAGAAATCGAAACCGGGATCCCAGCAGGCAAGTCAGAGACTTTACCGCTCGGCTACCGATACGCACCGCCCAATAAATGCGAAATTAACCTGTCAATGATAATGCTACACCTCTACAATATGAGGTACGCGGACGTTGAGTGGATAACAACAAACCAGGCCTATGCTTTCGGCGAAGGAAATAAGATTTTGGATGTTTGTTTTTAGTTTTTTTTGTTGAATAAGGTATATGTTATTATTTATACTAGCAAATATATGCACCCTCCGGGTGCAAGTATTTAAGTTTTAATATAATAAAATATCATATTAAATTAGAAAGGCTAATGAAACTGAATAAGAATGCAGATAATAAAAAAAATTGGAACAGAGGGGGTACGTTTGAAAAATAGAACAACTTTGAAACTAACTCTTCCATCCTTTTCCTTTACTCCCGTCTTTCATTGGTAAATTTTCCTAATTTAAGTATTTAGTTAAAATAGGAAGTAAAGAATAAAATTACAGTTATTTCTTCTTTTAATGGCTTTCTTTAAAGATTTATCCCCGAGATTTTTGTTCATATTCAATAAGATAAAACCAAACAATTAGAAATCAATAATACTAAGCATATATTTATTAAAATCAAATTTTTAAGATCAATATGCAAATTAGCCTTTCCATTCACATTGTAATCCGCTATTTTGTTGTATATATAAATACAATTGCATATTATTAATATGTAGATATGGTCAACAGTCTTAATGGTGTAAAACAATTTTATTAATAACTGAGGTTTAAATAAGAATAAAATCATGGAGAATGTGATGTAGATAACAAAGGGAATTGTGACTTGTATAGTAATATAGTTTCGGTTACAGACAGATAAACTCACAATCTCCATTATAATAAGATTTTGCTTGAAGTACGATTGAGGTACTTACTACGCACATAAATCCCCAATACAACTTGGCGCTAGAGTTCAAGCGTTGCGGCTTCAAGGGAGGCTGGCCTCTCATGAAGTGACAATTTTACATTAGGCAGCAGCAGGTAGTGTTTCGACAGGACAGTCGACTGAGGTCTGTGCACTTTCCTCCCACGTAAAATGTCTCACGTACAAGTTTTACCCCCATGTTGAGCCCGCCCTGTCGGCTTGGGCGTTAGACTGCACCGACTGCACCTCTGCAGAGGTGTAAGACTCCCCCCAAATGGGGCCACCTATTGGCCGTGGGTGGCGACCCGTGATGCTTAAGGATAGAGCCCAGGTGGGATGAGCAGTCCATGACTTGCAATACTCCACTTTGGAACTTTCTTGGGCTAGACGAGCGGTCGGAGAGGCGCCCTCTGATCAATCGGCTGGTCACGTCAAGCCCTAGCACCCTATGATTGTCCCAACCCTATTGCTCTTATAGCAAGCCCCAACCCTTTTTATCATATGGGTGCTAGAAGGCGGTGTCTGAGTGTCTACATTTCCTGGGAATGACGTTAAACTCTATCTGATGGTGAGGTTCCAGTTCTGGAGGTTTGGGGAATGTGGAGCACCTCTTTATCGCCATTGCTTCCTGGTCCACTCTGACCCGGAGTGGTAGTACCTGTTAGGGTCCCATCTATGGGTTAAATACAAAAATGTATTTATAAAAAAATTATGTATCCATTAAGAATTAATTTATTTCAAAACTTTATCGGCATTAAAGGAACCACTGAGGTTGATATACTGTAAAACAAAACAAATCAAACCAAATCCAAGTTGGAGCGAGGACATTGTCGTCTGTGATAGACTTCTATAAGTAAGTATGTCGGAGTGTTTGTGTGAGTGTCTATGTGTGTTTGTGCTAGTGTGTTATTTCCGGTTTTTGGTCCCTGTATGTTTTTGTGTGCGTTTGTTGTTTGTGTGTGTGTGTGTGGAGGGTGTTGTGTATATCTTTCTGTATATCTTTGTGTGTCTCTGCGTGTGCTTCTGTGTGTATTTGAGTGGCTGTGTTTGTTGTGTGTGTGTGTGTGTGTGCATGTTTCTGATTTGTGTTCTTTCTGTGTTTGTTTGTGTTTCTGTGCGTGTATGGTTTGTGTGTGTCTTTCTGTGTGTCTTTTTATATACAGGGTTGACCATAATAGCATTTTAAATGCTATTTTCACAGATTACAAAAGCGACACATAGTACTAAGTATATTTATTAGATAACTGGTACACAGGAGTTTTATATGTTGTAGAAGTTATCCCCCAGATATCATAGAAACAATACAATACTCACCGTCGCAGTGGGATTCTAACTACCGTCGAGTTAGCAGACAAGAACAACATGCAAGCTGTAACTTAAATACAGTCCTTGCATACTGCTGGCATAGTGCAGACTGATGTCTGAAGAGTGGGTACTTATCCATATCTTTACTCACCCTGAAAACCATCAGCCAATCAAAACCCAGGAAGTGAACTTGCCAGAGTTCATAATGGAATAACCCAAAGCTGTATATAAACCACCTACCAACACTCTAGAGATAGTTTTGCATTCAACTTGTAACAGAGCTGAATACTTGACTCAAAATCCAACACATGTGATCTAAGATTTGAATATTATGTCCTTGAGATGGTCACCACCATGACGAAAACATTCGAGAGCTCGATTTCTTATATCACGTAAAGTGTGGTTTAGCATATCAACTGGAATAGCTGTTATCTCTCTACGGATGCTTTCTTTCAGTTCCGTTGTCGTGTGGGGCCTGCTAGCTTATACCCGATCTTTCAGGTTATCCTACAGAAAAGTATTCTTCAACTATATAAGCAATTTATTTTGGACTCCACGGCATTGTGTGTGTGTGTGTATGTGTGTGTGTGTGTGTGTGTGTGTGTGTATGTGTGTGTGTGTGTGTTTATTCTGTTTTTGTTCTCTCTGTGAGTGTTTTTGTTCTGAGTGTGTGTGTCTGTGTCTGTGTCCGTGCCTGTGTTTCTGTATGTGTATGGTTTCTGTGTGTCTTTGTGCATCTCTTTGTGTATCCGTGTATGTCTCTCTGTATCTCTGTATCTCTTCCTGTGTGTCTGCACTTACATCCTTCCTCTGTTATTAATTCATATCGTATTTAATGGACTTATTTAAAGTATTTATTATACCTTCTAAACAGTCGCTCTATAAATCTATGTGTGTGTATGTGTGTGTGTGTGTGTGTTTGTGTGTGTATGTGTGTGTGTGTGTGTGTGTGTGTGTGTGTTTATTCAGTTTTTGTTCTCTCTGTGAGTGTTTTTGTTCTGTGTGTGTGTCTGTGTGTGTGTCTGTGCCTGTATTTCTGTCTGTGTATGGTTTCAGTGTGTCTTTGTGCATCTCTTTGTGTATCCGTGTATGTCTCTCTGTATCTCTGTATCTCTTCCTGTGTGTCTGCACTTACACCCTTCCTCTATTATTAATTCATATCGTATTTAATGGACTTATTTAAAGTATTTTTTATACCTTCTAAACAGTCGCTCTATAAATCTATGTGTGTGTATGTGTGTGTGTGTGTGTGTGTTTTGTGTGTGTGTGTGCGTGTGTGTGTGTGTGTGTGTTTATTCAGTTTTTGTTCTCTCTGTGAGTGTTTTTGTTCTGAGTGTGTGTGTGTGAGTCTGTGTCTGTGTCTGTATTTCTGTCTGTGTATGGTTTCTGTGTGTCTTTGTGCATCTCTTTGTGTATCCGTGTATGTCTCTGTGTATCTCTCCCTGTGTGTCTACACCCGCATCCTTCCTCTATTATTAATTCATATCGTATTTAATGGACTTATTTAAAGTATTTATTATACCTTCTAAACAGTCGCTCTATAAATCTATGTGTGTGTATGTGTGTGTGTGTTTGTGTGTGTGTGTGTGTGTTTATTCTGTTTTTGTTCTCTCTGTGAGTGTTTTTGTTCTGAGTGTGTGTGTGTGAGTCTGTGTCTGTGTCTGTATTTCTGTCTGTGTATGGTTTCTGTGTGTCTTTGTGCATCTCTTTGTGTATCCGTGTATGTCTCTGTGTATCTCTCCCTGTGTGTCTACACCCGCATCCTTCCTCTATTATTAATTCATATCGTATTTAATGGACTTATTTAAAGTATTTATTATACCTTCTAAACAGTCGCTCTATAAATCTATGTGTGTGTATGTGTGTGTGTGTGTTTGTGTGTGTATGTGTGTGTGTGTGTGTTTATTCAGTTTTTGTTCTCTCTGTGAGTGTTTTTGTTCTGAGTGTCTGTGTCTGTGTCTGTGTCTGTATTTCTGTCTGTGTATGGTTTCTGTGTGTCTTTGTGCATCTCTTTGTGTATCCGTGTATGTCTCTCTGTATCTCTGTATCTCTTCCTGTGTGTCTGCACTTACATCCTTCCTCTATTATTAATTCATATCGTATTTAATGGACTTATTTAAAGTATTTATTGTACCTTCTAAACAGTCGCTCTATAAATCTATGTGTGTGTATGTGTGTGTGTGTGTGTTTGTGTGTGTATTGTGTGTGTGTGTGTGTGTGTGTGTGTTTATTCTGTTTTTGTTCTCTCTGTGAGTGTTTTTGTTCTGAGTGTCTGTGTCTGTGTCTGTGTCTGTATTTCTGTCTGTGTATGGTTTCTGTGTGTCTTTGTGCATCTCTTTGTGTATCCGTGTATGTCTCTCTGTATCTCTGTATCTCTTCCTGTGTGTCTGCACTTACATCCTTCCTCTATTATTAATTCATATCGTATTTAATGGACTTATTTAAAGTATTTATTATACCTTCTAAACAGTCGCTCTATAAACTTGCTGCCGACATTATGCGAGCATTAACAATATGATTCTTGATACTTCGTGTAGCTTTGACCGGTCATGCTATGTTGAACAGACGTGAAACAAAGACACTTCCTCGGTTCACTCCTGCCCATTGATTTGATCCCAGCTACCAAGCATCAAACGACTATGAGCTTCTGATTCGCCCTTATTCAGTTTCAGTCTTCCGAAACCTTGGCTCAGGCATTCATAATGGCACTGTTAATGCTGCTGCAGTCGTCAAGCTAGCATTGTCATTACAGATAATACGATGACACACAATGCGAAATACGTACGCAATGTAAATTATTGTCCGGTGTCGATTGCGAAATACTTGGCTATGTCGAAAATCATTTACCGAACAGGCTTTAATCGAAGCTGAGAATTCTTACAAAAGCTAAATGTCCATTTTCGTCGAGGAATGATCAAGACTCGCAGGACCTGTAGATATACCACAGTATGATAATTTCATTATTATAATACTTAAGTGCTATTGCAAAATAAATAAATAAACAGGCCAGAATATATAGCTATGGGTTAAATAGTCGGGCAGACTGGGCCCTTCAGCCTTGGGTAGGTAACCAGTCTAGGAGAGGGATAACTCTGAATTCAAAATTCCCTCCAGCTATGGGTTAAATAGTAGGGCAGACTGGGCCCTTCAGCCTTGGGTAGGTAACCAGTCTAGGAAAGGGATAACTCTGAATTCAAAATTCTTGAGGTAGGTCGTTGATTGGGTTTGTGGCAACCCTTGATGCACCAATTCTTTCCTATCGACTGTGCTAAAAAGTGTGGATGGTCCAACACAAGCCTTCAACACTATAAACAAATCACTGTGTGGGTGTTCATTGTGTGTATGAACCATCATACGTCGAAAATCGACGGGAGAGTCCATAATATATATATATATATATATATATATATATATATATATATATATATATATATATATATTATGTGTGTGTGTGTGTGTGTGTATCTGTGTGTGTGTGTGTGTGTGTGTAAAATATAAATTTGAAGGCAATTTACAATGCAATGGAATAGGTGTTAAATGATGTTTATTTACCTTTTTATTCCTAAATATTTTCGGGAAAAATTCCCATCATCAGAGGTCATAGAAGTACTTGTGTTTTTAGTACTTTGTTTTATAGTACTTAACCCACGGCGCCGTATATATATATATATATATATATATATATATATATATATATATATGTGTGTGTGTGTGTGTGTGTGTGTGCGTGTGTGTGTGTATTTGGGCTGTATTTTTCATTTATGCATGTTGAATTAAACAAAAGACACATCTCCTGTTTAACAATTTTATTGAAATGATCACAAATAAAATTGTTAAACAGGAGATGTGTCTTTTGTATAATTCAGCATATATATATATATATATATATATATATATATATATATATATATATATATATATATCAAAAGGTTAATACCATGTAAACATTGTAGTAGCATAAGTAGTTAATCCAAAAGGGCTCAATATATCTTGTAAAATATAGAGCATTAATAGTTGTAGAAAAGTTATTTCGCTACCAAGGTTTCCGTGTTCTTAGTACACCGTCTTCAGGGGAACTAAGTAAATCTATGTGGCTAATGAAATATATATTCACCTGGTTTAAGATTATTTTTATTCTATATCTCCTAAGAATCAGTTAACTTTAGTTTCCATGAGAGTATCTTGGTCAGCCTATGAACTTTTCAGCCGACCCCCGTATAAGCCTCATTTGGTCACATTCCATGAGAGTATCTTGGTCTGCCTATGAACTTTTTAGCCGACCCTCCGTCTAATTTGGTCACATTCCATAAGAGTATCTTGGTCAGCCTATGAACTTTTCAGCCGACCCCTCATATAAACCTAATTTGGTCACATTCCAGGAGAGTATCTTGGTCAGCCTATGAACTTTTCAGCCGACACTCGTATAAAACTAATTTTTGTCATATTCCATAAGAGTATCTTGGTCAGCCTATGAACTTTTCAGCCGACCCTCGTATAAATCTCATTTGGTCACATTCCATGAGAGTATATTGGTCAGTCTATGAAGTTTTCAGCCGACACTTATACAAACCTAATTTAGTCACATTACAGGAGAGTATCTTGGTCTGTCTAAGAACCTTTCGTATTAAGTACCCTCGAATTGCTATTATTCTCTTTTTCCTTAAACTTTAGTCCAACTTTCATTTCATTTATTTTTCAACAAGTAGCTCCTACGTTTCTACATTTGCCCCCCCCCCCTCAAAGTTTTTTCCTTTCCCCCGTTGTCAGCACCTCCCCGTTGTCCAATCACCAATTTACACTAGTCGTGCAATTCAATCCATAAAAATATCTCCTTTCACGATTCCTCATCCCTTCAAAAGCTTTTCTCGAAGATCTTTTTTTTTTTTTTCTTATACTCTACTTTAACCGAAACATCATAGAACCCCTTCCCGCCCCCTACCCATTCCGGGCTTTCTCACCTACTTATTCCACCCCTCCCACTTCAAAGAGCCCCTCCCCCCTTTTCTGCATTTACCCTCGACGTTCATTTTCGGCCAAGGATTCCGGATATAGCTATCCAATTAAGATTATCGAAGACGGTCCGATAAGAAGGTGTTGTTTCCTTCATCGCTTGTTCAGATGACTGGGCAGCACGTCTTTCCCATAACAGTATTCCTGTTTATTGATATCTGTACTTTATAGCAATGACTCTAAAGAGGGAACAGGAAAAAGTAACTCCGAAAAGCATGCTTAGAGCAATCCTATTTAGCTTAATTGATTTCTAAAGGCATTTCAATCCGTCTAGGGCAGTGGTTCTCGACCGGGGTGCATATTGACCCCTGGCGACCATATAACATTTTTTGGGACCCAGGAAAGTAAAATCTATTTAACGATAAAAATACAATGGGATTTTTAAACAATGAATGGCTATGGGGGTCCACCAGAGTAAAATAGGAATAAAAGGGGGTCAATAGGTAAAAAAAGGTTGGGAACCATTATTATTGGACAGTGGTTCTCAACCGGGGTGTATATGGACCCTCGGCGACCATATAACATTTTTTGGGAGCCAGGCAAGTAAAATGTATTTAACTATAGAGTAAAATAGGATTCAAAGGGGGTCAATAGGTAAAAAAAGGTTGAGAACCATTTGTCTAGGGTTATTGTAAGCCCATATTTTATGGATATTAGTAAACTGGTTGTTTGATTTTTACGGCATATCAACCGTTGCAGGGTCATTTTATGCTGAAGACGTTTTTGTTATATTCATTCTTCATGGTTTCTCAATTTGTCTTAAAAACTCAATTTGTTTTTCTGAACACATTTTCTAAACTCAGGTTTTTCTATTTCTCTGAATGTTGAGATGAGCTTGTGATTAGTATTATCTGCGTTATTCGGACTATTGTACTCATCTTCATCGTTATTATAGCCAAACAAGACATTAGGTATATAAGTTTCCAAAATTCACACCGGATTGTCCACTGCCTAGTGGATAAAGATTTAGTTTAAGACAGTTCTAAGTAACAGATATCTCTAGACTGCAGGTTTAATCCTGGTCAGAGGCAGCAGTAACATATAATAATAATTGACACAGCTTAACGCCTCTACCTCAGCTATGGTTAGCGGAATGAGAACAGGATACCTCTGTGGATTGAATAAAGGGTTAGGTTCAAAGTTCCGTTATGGCTCCCGATTACGACAAGAATGTTCCCGAGTCCGAAAAGAAGGTTCCCGAGTCCAAGTAGGTTCCAGACTAGAAATACCTGAAGAAGGCCGCAGGGCACATTGGCCGAAACATTGTACAGATAACAATGAAGATGAGGACAATAAGCCGAATAACGCAAATAACACAAATGTTTTTCTATTTAACCCATGGTATCCTAAGAGGTACTATGGTGATTTAGAGCACGAGTGGTGACAGACAAGTTAGAGTTAAAGAAGTACAACAAACACGAACTTAGAATAGGAATAGACATGTATTACTGACATACATTACAAATCGTTGCAAACTTTGGTTTGTCTGCAGGAATGTTATATAGAATAATAGACCACTTAGCTGAAATCCTGAGGTAGGGTAAGTTATCGGTGTACCTTGCTACGGCTTATCTGGTCGTTCTGTTGGATATAAGAGACGTCCTTTTTTGACGTCCGACTCCGCTGCTGGTGGATCAGAAAGAGATAAGAATTTGCCTCTTTGGCTTTGCCGCCAAAGTATGCTGGCCCGCGATTGGTTGGTTTGATAGAGAGGCTCGTAGACAGATTTCTTTACAGTACTACCAATCCCAGATTTTATGGAATCGTGTTTATTGTTCGTTAATATTTACCTTTCTTATGCATTTTTTTTAACGGGACTTTGTTTTTTGTAGTTTATTTGAGGTTTTTTGGTTGTTTTTATTTTGCTCAATTTCCTATTGAATGCAAATGATTTTTAACCAGATCTATTTGACCGTACATAGTGTTGGATACAAACGGAAATAAGAATTTCCGGTTGAATTAAGCAGAGGGGGACGACAAAAATAACAAAGGACTTTTTCCTGGTGGTAGCGAACAAAGAAAACGCATAGGCATTTGAGAGATACAAAAGACAGTCAATAGTCAGTGGAGACGCCAGTCAGAGAGGAGAGACAGCCGACGAGAACGTGCGTGACCGGCGCGGTCACGCACCATCGCTGCTAGCGGTCAGTGAGGTTCGTTCACCCCTCTGTGCCTCAGATCGCAGCAGTAGGAGTAGTCATTGTCAACCCTTGGGGCAGTTCCCATTGTCAACGCTCGCCACCCACCACGTGCAGCCGAGAAGAAGAAATAAAGTCAAAACTACTACTATACCATGTGCTGTGATCTTATTAAGCGTCTACTAACATACATCGCTTTGGGGTACAGTGAAAACCCGCAACATACCAGCAACGTATACGATTCAGAGTAGCGAAGAAGGGCTATGCATCATATGCTGATTTGATACCAACAATAGTCCCTAACAAACTACCATTCTGGGTCCGAGTAGACCTGGGAGTAATGGCCTTAAACTCAATACATCCCATAGCAGTAAAGTTTAAAAGATAACTACGAAAAGCGAGCTTAGAACAATCCTATTTAGAATAATTGATTTTTAATTTCACCAGTTTTTCTTGATTTTCTGTCACATCGTGAGCGTGTTAAATCAAGATACAGCTTCTTCCTATAATCGTTCCTTGTATTCACAGCTTTTCCAGCAATGAAGCGTTAATTAAATTTTGGAAGATTTGAAATAATTAACTCAATGACACGTCAATACACTGAACGTGTGAAGTCAGTGTTCAAGATTTCAATAATGAATCTTTAATTCAGTAATGTAAGATTTGAATTTGACTAGATCAGGGCTTCTCATAGCCAGTCCGCCGAACCGGTGCCGGTCCGTGGAGTACTACCTGTCGGTCCGCAAGCCCCACACATGTTATCATAATGGAGATTGTGTCTTTCTAACCGAAACTATATTGCTATTCAAGTCACAATTTCCTTTGTTATTTACGTCACATTCTCCATAATTTGATTTTATTTAAACCTAAATTACTAATAAAATTGTTTTACATTTAGACCACTTACCTGAAATCCTGAGGTAGGGTAAGTTATCGGTGTCCATTTACACTTCAACTTTTTCCTCGTAAATTCCTACCATAAAATGCCCAAGCCTAATTTTATGGTAGGAATTTACGAGTAAAAAGTTGAAGATTACCTTTTGTTTTTGTTATTTCTTTTCTTCTTGGCTTTGGTACTCTAAAATAAAAACGTCAGATTTTAATCATCGTCAACGAAAAAACAAAATTATGGTCATAAAAGGAGGGTCCAATTTATGCCTAAATTGTAAAACGAGCCCCCACTTTAAAACTAACCATTCTCACAAAATAAAAACTTTTAGAATATACACATTGAAGTGAATATTAGAATAAATAAATAAAATATATTTAGTATTGTAAAATAACGGGTGCAAGAAAAATAAAACATTTATTGCAAAAACACGGACGTAAAATGAGTGTTCAGTTTATTTTATGATAGGAATTTACGAGGAACGTGTTCTTTTTTACCAAATTTTAAAGTCTTACAAAGTTAAACAAAATTATTTAAGGATTAATGAAAAACAAGCCCCCCCCGCCAGCGGATCAAAACATGTTACGAGGCTGGCACCTGCTGCTAATTTGAAGGGAGCGTTCGTTAATTTAAAAAAAAATCTTTATTTTCGTTTAATATTTAAAAATCAAAAACAAAAACAAAACTATTCCAAGTTATGTACCATTTCTACTTCAAAAATTATTTTCAATATCATTTTCCTAAAATATCATAATGAAATCTCATAATTTCTAGCTAGTCATATTATTAGTTGACTTTTTCGAGAATTTATGTAATTTCTCTTATTGTCAGTTCGTTATAGAAGCAGAAATTTCCGTAATTTATTTATTTTTTGTTTTGTTTATTAAATAAAGTTTTAACTCAAAGATCTTCTTAAAATTTATCCAGTGAGGGGAAACATGAAATGATTGTTTGATTTCTAAAAAATAAAATAAAAAAAGAATGTCAAGATTCGTGCATATTCAAATAACTAAAGAAAAATGTTTGTAGAACCCTAAATTTACATGATTCAAAGTTGTTTTAATTAAAACTTTAATTTTTCTAAGCTAAAAAAATATTACGTTTTAAAAGTAAAATAATCGTACTTTTGTTTTCATCAAGATTTGTGGGCATGTCTAAAT
Source organism: Doryteuthis pealeii (assembly GCA_023376005.1). Classification (NCBI taxonomy): domain Eukaryota; kingdom Metazoa; phylum Mollusca; class Cephalopoda; order Myopsida; family Loliginidae; genus Doryteuthis; species Doryteuthis pealeii. Next base: position 1,650,404 of record CM042174.1, read on the forward strand.
ATTTGTCCTGGCTGTATTTTTTGTTTTCATAAAGATCTGTGGGCGTGGCTAATAGGCTGGACTCGAGCGAGTGGCAGTTGATCGTACCAAAAAAGTATTACCGAAATCGTAGGTATTTATTTGTTTGTAAACTCTTTAGTTAACTTCTTGTTGCTGAAAAAAGGGTGAGATTAAAAAATAATGAATATATATATATATATATATATATATATATATATATATTATAATGGTAAATATAGGAATAACCTACTCGAGCTTCACCATAAGGATCGTCAGGGTTAAATCCACTAAATTAATCAAGATGTTGATTAATTACAGCCAATTGCACGCGTATATTTTGTGGCATAATTTTATTATGGTGAAACTCGAGTAAGTTATTCCTGTGTATATTATTACAATAATAAATTTGCTCTACTTACGTATTGAGCACTTTATATTTGTTAAAACGCTATCTTATCATTGTGAAACTGGCATCAACTAACCATTGTGACCAATTTCACCGGTAAGTCACCTTTTTAATATAAAATCATATATTAATATTATTATATTATATATATATATATTATATATATATATATATAATATATATATATATATATGTGTGTGTGTGTGTGTGTGTGTGTTGGGGGGGAAGAGATGGAAGTGAATCTGACGGTATGTAGTATATTAAGACAATTAAAAAAAACACAGGTTTAAATAAGTTGTGTGATAAGTTTATTAGCCGACGCTGCGGTGTTTCGATCTATTAATTAATAGATCATCTTCAGGACATTTGTTGGTATAAGGAAGGTGATAAAATGTTATCACAGAATAACGAGAAAAGCAAGCCATAGTACTTGTTTATCAGTCTGTTCAAAATTTGAAATCTGAAGAAAGGACGCTGAAAAGGTGGACAGTTTGAAATATGACGTCAAAAATTCTCTTTTACGGTGTGAGTATGAGAGTGTGTGAGCGTGTGTATCGAAAAAAGGCATTGTGCATTTTTAGGTGTTTTGTCTGCGTGGTTGCGCGTGTGCGTATAAATCTTTTGGGATAACCGCATCAAAACAAACCGCAAGGTTGTATGTGTGTGTGTGTGTGAGCGTGAACGTATGTTCATTAAGAAAAAATGTTTGTTTCAAGTCAGTGGCGAGAAAATATTCTTTTAACTTTTGAGTTGCTGTGTGCGTTTATTATGTAAGGGGCAGGGGAAAGATATCTACGTGTGTCAAATGTACACTTTTTGTAATAAGTAAGTGAAGAGAAAAAGTGTGTGTGTGTGGGAGGGTAACACATTTTATAGTAAGAGTTGTGTAGTTAAAGTTTTTAATTATTGTTGTTTTATTATTGCAACTGATTATATATATATATATATATATATATATATATAATATATATATATATATATATATATATATATATATTATTATTATTATTATTTTATATATATATAATACTGGACATGTATTTATTAAAACTTGTTTTAAAAACCAATGTGTACTGTTTAATGTTGGATACTCAACTTCTTCGTATTAAAGATTTTGAATATAAATCAAATACTCATTGATAAGCTTACACAATTACCGAGGGTTTGTGACGTAAGCAGAGACGTAGTTTCGGTTACAAATAGAGAGACAACGAATCTCCATTATTAATATAGATACCTATATGACGAAGATGAGGAGGAGGATGAGGAGGGGGATGAGGAGGGGGATTATGATGATGATGATGATGATGATGATGATTTACCATGTGTTTAAATTATGAGTTGCACGGCAAACTGTTTGGATAGAAAAGGCTGACAAACTAATTCTAGACGCAGTTTCGCATCATTTAACCATCGTTCTAACTTGGTTGGTTGACCCGTAATGCCTAGCGTTGAATTACGGAACAACTTTTCCGAAACACCCTCCCCTAATATGTACCCGATCAGCACGTAGTTCAACTCCTCGAGACTCATTGAGACACAAATTGACCAGTGATATATTTGATGCCATTGTCAATCCAAGACAGGTGGTTCTGTTAGCAAGAAAATGGTATTTGATTGCAATTCCACACAAGCTGGCACTGGCCATTTCAACTTGAAAATACATTATACAAACACGTCCAACCCCCACCTCCCGAGCGTCCATCTTTCACTGTCTCAACAAGTTCCTGTCGATTTTCGACAATGCTCCTGAAACTTTAATTATTCATCACAGTCAGATTAATGTTCAATTCGTTGTGACTTTAGTTAACGGTATATCAACTCGTGATGGGATATTTAATGCCGAAATTTGTTCATTTCAAAAATATTGATTGCAAATTTACCATTTTACCGCACAGATCAAAACCGTGGTACTCATGGGCTGGGTTGGTGATGGCCGGGTTAGCTCAGTCGGTAGAGCGTTCGGCTAGAAAGGTTCCTAGTTAGATACCGGCCCTCGCCAAATCAGCGTATGAGTGGCACAGGAATTTGTGCGGTAAAGTAAGGAGCTGATGGTAGGTTTGGCGCTTCACCCCAGACGCTAAAAACAATCTCCTTGATCCAGCGCTAGTGAAAAGTGGATATACTTCCTCGCTGATTGGCTGATACCGACTTTAGGCCACCCCGACGATTTTACTTTTACTTTATATATATATATATATATATATATATATGAGGATATGCCATATTGACACAAACACGTGGGTGGTAGATGCAAAAAATAGAGCGTTCTGGTGCCTCAACGTTAAGTAGGGCATGGAGAGGGGTGAGCAGAAAGGAGAGTAGCCTCGACAGAAAAGAGAGTCAGAAAGAGAGCCAAAAGCCAGCAGCCCCAGAAAGCATCACATTTTGTGTGCATTCAGAGCACCAACGACGCTCACTCAAGAATTGGCCTGCAGAGTCACTTGCGCAGATAATTTTTTTTTTATTTTCATTTATTTTTATTCTTTTATTTTTTATTTCTTTATTATCTTTTTTATTTAACATTTTTTGGGACACCACGCCATCGTCCTTAGTGGATAGAAAGGATACAATAATATATATGTTATTTGTTATAGGATTCAATACATTTATGCTGTTACCATTGGTTTCAAAGCTGCGTGTTAGCCACTTATCGTCAAGACAACACCGTGGCGGTGGGTGAGAGTCTTCATGTCCAGTAAAAGTCTTTCTGATAGTTAGGTTCAAATTCTGGAGCTCTGGGTAATGTGGAGTACCCCTTCATCATCATTACACCCAAGTCCACTTTTACCCGGAGTGGTAGTACCTGTTAGTGTCCCATCTATGGGTTAAATAGGAAAAATGACTTTAGCAAAAATGTGTTAAGAATAGAGTTTTAAAAAATTGAGTATCCATCTAGAATGACAAACAAAAACGTCTTCGGCATAAAATAACCCAATAGGTTGACATGCCGTAAAATCCAACCAACCAACCAACCAACCAACAAGTTACTTACTATCAGTTTATTTATTTGCCAGTTTTATTTCGCGTCCTTTAATTTTGACAACCCCTCCGTACGAGCAGAATGTGACACAAGGTCATTTTTTAAGCTTAAGTTTAACCGGTTTGTATTCAGAGTTTTCCTTCTTCTAGACTGGTTGCCTAACCAAGGTTAAAGAGCCCAGCCTGTGCTGCTATTTACCCATAGCTGGAGGGAGAGTAGGTAGATGCCTACATTTTTCAAAGGTTTTAGCGCTATATGAAATGTAAACAGCCTCGTATAGGATTTGAACTCGGGTCGACGAGTTCATCTACTACGACCCCAGCCATTAAACAACGCGCCTCTATTTAAAATGTTTGTTGAGTAACCAAACTCATAAAAGTTTAACCCTGTGTTGGTCTAATACACATTTATCTGACAGTGTTTAACTCTTTGTGACTTTTAGGCTACAGTCCCAGAGGCGAAAAGTTATTTACTTTTTTGTGCGTCCCATCGTTCTTAATTTTTAGACGTGGAAACAACACGAAGGCATATTTTTGTGTATACCATTTTATTACCAAGAACTGCTTAATTTCTTAATATAATATTTGTCTCGTGCGTTCAAGGACCAAAACACATAACATTGTCTGCCTGAATCGGACGTTCAGTCTCCAACTGACTAAATTCTAATCTATTTTTCCAGTGTCAACTGATCACGTGCCTGTCTGAGTCAATGTGAACCGCACCTCCAGATGACCTCAGGGTGACACTCTGTCTATCAAACTCCGTCACCGTAGTATTTTTTTTTATTCGGTCTATAGTTATCTTAAAATATACACTACCTTACACAACTGATAAGATTCTGACTATTCATTACGCAACATATCATCTTATAGCAGATTCAGGTTATACCATTTAGTTATATGGTGAAAATTGAATTTTTTGTACAATTCCCAGTGGATCACCTTTCCCACCGAGTTATGCCTAGTCTTGTGCTCTTTTTGTGCTTGTTTGCTGCATTTACTTATTATATGATTAACCGTTTCGTCTCTGTTTCCACACATTCTGCACTTGCTATTCTGCTGCATCCTATCTATTTTTGCCTTTATATAATTTGTTCTTATGGCATTGTGCTGCGATTATAAGCAATTCCATTTCTCTGTTGAGGTTTCCTCTTCTTAGCCATGTCCATATCTTCTGGTGTGATATCTCTTGTCATTTGAAGTACCCATATAGTTGTTTTTGTGACTCAAATAAAAATAATTTTAAAAAATAATTTTAAAATAAAATTATAATGACAATTTTACATTCTGGTTTTCTGACCTTGATAAATGGATCTGGTGGTGGGGTTATTGATATTATTATTATATTAATATATGTGTTCTTTAATTGTATGATCATTATCATCTTGCAATAACCTCTGGTTAAAAATGAAACTGTCCAAATTGCCCATGATGAAATGCAAAAATGTAAATCTTGATTATCTGGTGTTGCTTATACGCCGAATTATTTCTTATTAGTGTCATAACCTCAGCTAAATAATAGACCATTCTGTTGTTCTTATACAGAAATTAATATGGCGAGAGGGGAGTCTCCTTGGAAGTTGTTTCTTAGGATTACCATCACTGCAAGTGCTTGTCCTCCTGTTATTAATTAAAAAGTTACTTTTCGCACATGGGTTTCTTGGTTTCATAATTAATTGATTAAGTTTTAAATGAGTAAAATACGTAAAATATGTTTTGAAATATTTTGATTTTTCAAAATTATTAAACTAGATAGAATTTTAGTAGTTCGTATCTTAATGTTAAACTTTTTTGTTATATTTCTCTGAATGTTTGAGATGAGGCTTGAAGATTAGTATTATCTGCGTTATTCGGACTATTGTCCCCATCTTCATTGTTATTTGTACAACGTTTCGGCCGATATACCCTCCGGCTTCTTCATGTATTCTTGTCGGACTCAGGGTCCTTCTCGGACTCGGGAACCTTCTTTTCGAACTCGGGAACTTTCATGTCATATTCGGGAGCCATCACAGAAACTTTGAACCTAACCTTTATTTATTCCACGGGGGTATAAGTGACAGTTATCTCTGGTACCCGAGTTCGATCCTGAGTGAAAGCAGTTAGAAAAATAATTAATTAACACAACTCCTACCCCAGCTATGGTTAGCGGAATGAGAACAGGATACCCCCGTGGAATAATTTTTTTGTTTTAGTCTAAAACAAGTTGTTTCGCAGATCATTTTTTTGCAATTAAGGTTTGTCAACCTTCCAATTCTTCTATTTATTGACATATTCTACTAATTGTAAGATTTTCTACTTTATCGAAGGGAAAAACACTTTTTGTTTATGTTATATAAAAGGATTTTAGTTTCGTCTGCTTATTTCGTAACCGCAGTTCTGATTGGCTGATTATAAAATGGCAGATAAAATCACTAATCTCATTGGCTAATTTTTATTTTGGAGCTAAGTAGTATTTTTTACGTATTTCACTCATTTAAAACTTAATTAATTATGAAACCAAAAAACCTATGTGCGAAAAGTAACTATACTTGTTACATAATTATTAGAACTAATATTTATGGCAAATAGTTGTAGAAATCAAAATGGCCGTTATAAGCTACTGCCCACGGCCTTGAAGGATGAGTGACAAGGCTTGACCTCAGTCTTAACTTTCCGGTGGATACCGTGAGAACCGGTAGAGAGGACCCTCTCTTCCGGTTTAGATAGTAAGTAAGTTTCAGAGTTAGAAGGTAGGAGCCGAGCTCGTAGGATGTGAGTCTCACCTGCGCAGATGTCTGGGTTGGGGATTGAAAATAAAGTAACATCAAAGTAAATCGAAGTCTTGAGTTTATTACCTAAAAACTAACAATGACACAGGGCTTCTGATAAGGAGAAATCCCTAACAGAAAACCAGACCCGAAGTCCCCAAGAAAGTCCAGATTTTAGAAGAGACCAGACCAAGATGTTAGACGATCAGAATACCAAAGCCGGTCAGAAGAAAACTACGTCCAGAAGTAAGAAGTAAGAAAGGGTATACAACATACTCTTTTGTGATTCTATCTTCATCATTACGTAAACATTTTTGAGCCATCTTTTACATCCGACAGAACTGAACGAAAATCACTTTGGGACTGCGGCCTATTTCTCTATTCGACACTCTGTATTCTGTGGTGCCATGTGGAAGGACACGTACCGTAATTGCGCTTCAAATTCATACTCAAGAGAGAAACTTTTGTTACATAATTATTGGATCCCTAATGCTTTTATAAGGTATTGTAGAAATCATAATGGCGATTAGTGCAGCTGATGGCCTTGAGGGTGAGTGTCGGGGCTTGATCTCAATCTCACCTTGCCTTCCGGGGATAAATCGTGAGAACCGGAAGGCATAGAAGACCCTGTTCCGGTATAAGGATATAGTAAGTTTAAGTCAGTTAGGAGTTAGAAGCCGAGCTAGCAAGATATAAGGATCTGCGCAGACGTCTGGTTTGGGGATTTATAAATAAAGTAACATCAACGTAAATCTTGTGTTTATTACCTAAAAACTAACAATAACACAGGGCCTCTGATAAAGAGAAATCCCTAACAGAAACCAGACCCGAAATCCCAATAGAAGACTAGACCTTAGAAGATATACCAGACCAAGATGTTAGAAGATAGAACCAAAGCCGGCCAGAAGAAAATACGACCAGAGTAAAGAAGTAAAGAAAAGGGTATACAACATTTATATGATGATTTGGTTTAGTGAAAATCTCAGTACGTAATAGTAAAATCCAACCAACCAACCAACCAACAAAAAAAGTTTTTTTTTACGTATTTTACTCATTTAAAACTTAATTAATTAATTATGAAACCAAGAAACCTATGTGCGAAAAGTAAGTATACTTTTTTGTGAGTTTATCTTCATCATTACGTAGAAATTATTGAGCCATCTTTTACATCCGACAGAACTAAACGAAAATCTCTTGGGACTGTGGCCTATTTCTCTATTCGACACTCTGTATTCTGTGGTGCCATGTGGAAGGGCACGTACCGAAATTGCGCTTCAAATTCATTCTCAAGAGAGAAACTTTGAAGATTTTGTCATGATCCTGATAAATGGGCCTATCACAACAAAGTGCACAATGCCGGCGCAGTATTCACAGTGGAAAAAATCTATAGAACCATTAGAATAACTTAGATAAACAGAAGAAGCGACGTCAGAAACAGTCGACTATTTATGAATAATTAAACTTTCAGTTGCATTATCGAAAACCGACATGAACTTGCTGAGATCTTGAAAGAGATAGGGAGGCAAATTGGAAAGTGTTTTTAGAAGAGTGCTCAATATCTGTGATATAGCGTTAATAGATTAATAAATGAATAAATAAACACTTTTGTTGCCTGAAGATTGCTGCAGAGCAAGAAACCAAATGATAGCAAAATTGTTCCAATGATAATAAATATAAGCTAAACTTTTTAATCTATATATGTTTTAGAGTACAATACAGTTAAAGGGGTATTGTTATCATTGGTTTCGAAGTAGATTATTAGTCACTTATTATCAATATAATGCCCCTGTGAAGAATATATATTCAGAAGTGCATTGTCTTGATAAGTGGCTAATCAGTTCTTTTGAAACCAATGGTAACAATCGCAACTTAAATGTATTGTACTCTATAACAAATGAATACAGCTCTTATTTACACCAGTAATCGAGTACTTTATTTTCAATACCCCAATACTAAAAAAAACAATTCATTTTAGTATTCATAGTTGGTTGATCCAGGGAGAGACAACTGGGATTGACTTAATCACAGTACAAGAACAAAATAAATAGAAAAACAAAAATAACACTGGTTTACAAGAAAATATTTTTTGTCTAAGGCAAAGAATGTGAATAGGTGTTTTTTTTTTACTAATTTGGGTGTGCTGAATTCAAATTTATAAACAGTTTTGCTCTATCACCTCTAGTTTTCTGTCTTATAAATAGTCTCATTTTAGTATATACAGAGTATATACGTGCTTATTTCAACAGTTACAGCAGCTTATGACAGATAAAACAGGATAGATAAAGAACATTGACGGAATAAATATACTTGGATGACACAATGTACACAATTCATAGTACCACAGACAGTTGTAAAAAAGAAGACACAAGTCACACAATATTAGAAATTAACCCTGAATGCATATACGCCTTTATGTACAGCATGTGTACAAAATGTACAGTATGCATATCTAAAAAAACTAGAGGTGATGAGTAAAAACAGATTTCAAATCTGAATTCAGCACCCCCAAATTAGGTTAAACAGTTGTTTTTGTGCTTGCCTCAATTTCTTTGTAAATTGTGTAATTAGTTGGTCTGTCAGTCACAATTTTCTTTTGTAAATAAGAAAAAAAGGAAAAAAAAGGAAAAGGGTATCAAGCTGTGCTACAAAACATAACCACTGCTGTGCGAACACTTGTGTTTGTTTGCTTTGTTTTGTTTTATGGCATATCAACCTCAGTGGGTCATTTAATGCCGATAAAATTTTGAAATAAATCAATTCTTAATGGATAATACAATTTTTTTATAAATACATTTTTCTATTTAACCCATAGATGGGACCCTAACAGGTACTATCACTCCGGGTCAGAGTGGACCAGGGAGCAATGGTGATAAAGGGGTACTCCACATTCCCCAAACCTCCAGAATTGGAACCTCACCATCAGATAGAGTTTAACGTCATTCCCAGGACATGTAGACCCGCAGCCACCGCCTTCTAGCACCCATATGATAAAAAGGGGTTGGGGCTTGCCATAAGGGCAATAGGGTTGGGAAAATCATATAGGTACTAGGGCTTGACGTGACCAGCCGATTGATCGGAGGGGGCCTCTCCGACCGCCCGTCTAGCCCAAGATAGGGCCAAAGTGAAGTATTGCAAGTCATGAACTGCTCATCCACCTGGGCTCTATCCTTAAGCATCACGGGTCACCACCCACGGCCAACAGGTGACACCATTAGGGGAGTCTTACCCCTTTGCAGAGGTGCAGTCGGTGCATTCTAACGCCCCACCGATAGGGCGGAGCACTTGTGTGATTCTATGTGTGTGCGTGTGTGTGTGTGTGTGCGTGTCGGTCTTGTCTGTAGAGCTGTTGTTGATTGAACATTTCCTAAATTAATTTTCCCTTTTTTAAAAAAAGGTTTTCTACAAATTTCACAAAAATTAAATGTTTAGTATAGTATTGCTCAATTCCTTTTTGAGTTTTTAAATTAAATATTCCCTTTACTAATATAGGTCAGAAGAAATTTTGTGGGTTCAACTAACTAATAATAATCATTTGTAATAAATAATTGTCAAAATCTTTTGGGCCATCCTGTAGGTTTTAAGCAAGAGTGCGTGTCCAGTGGAATTGGATCCTTGGTAATCCTCCGGGCCGACAGAAATACCTGAAAAAGGCCGGAGGGCTCATCGGCCGAAACGTTGTACAGAAAACAATGAAGATGAGACTAATAGTCCGAATAACGCAGATAATACTATTGTTTTATTGTTTTAATTTGAGAAACGATAGAAGGAAAAGGAGCTACTCTCTATCCAAAGGTTTCAGTTATGCATTTATTACATCAGAAAGGAATAAACGATTCTTGAAAAAAAAGAGTTCCGTGATGGGAAGGAGGGGAGAAAAAGATTAATTGACACAGAGGGAAGCGTGAGTCAGAGTGAGAGAGAGAGAGAGAGAGAGAGAGAGAGAAGAGAGAGAGAGAGAGAGAGAGAGAGAGAGAGAGAGAGCAAGAGATGCAGTTGTAAATACATAATTACAGGAAGGCGAGAGAGAGAGAGAGAGAGATGAGAGAGAGAGAGAGAGAGAGAGAGAGAGAGAGAGAGAGAGATAGGGAGAGACGGAGAGAGAGTGGGAGAGATAGATAGATATGTAGATAGATAGATAGATAGATAGAGAGAGAGATGCAGTTGTAAATACATAATTATAGGAAAGGCGAAGAGAGAGAGAGAAAGAGAGAGAGAAAGAGAGAGGGGGCGAGAGAGGGGGCGAGAGAGGGCGAGATAGGGAGAGAAGGAGATAGAGGGGGATAGATAGATAGATAGATATATATAAAGAGATGCAGTTGTAAATACACAATTACAGGAAAGGCGAAGAGAGAGAAGAGAGAGAGAGAGAGAGAGAGAGAGAGAGAGAGAGAGAGGCCACAGAGGGCAAGATAGGGAGAGAAGGTGAGAGAGAGGGGGAAAAAAATATAAATAGATAGATAGATAGATAGAGAGAGAGAGAGAGATGCAGTTGTAAAAATACACAATTACAGGAAAAGCTAAGAGAGAGAGAGAGAGAGAGAGAGAGAGAGAGAGAGAGATGAGTGGAAGGATGAAGATGACGGAACAAAAGTTGAATGCGACGAATGACGGTCAGAGGCAAAAGAATGTGAAGGTTAATTTGTTTGTGTATAAAGTGAGGGAATTTTTCGAGAGAGAGAGAGAGAGAGAGAGAGAGAGAGAGAGAGATGAAGGATGAAGATGAAGGAACAGAAGTTGAATGCGACGAATGACGGTCAGAGGCAAAAGAATGTGAAGGATAATTTGTTGTGTATAAGTGAGGAATTTTTTTCGAGAGAGAGAGAGAGAGAGAGAGAGAGAGAGAGAGAGAGAGAGAGAGAGAGAGAGAGAGAGAGGGCGACATAGGGCAATATAGGGAGAGAAAGGAGAGAGAGAGGGGGGAAGATATAAATAGATAGATAGATAGAGAGAGAGAGAGAGAGAGAGAGAGAGATGCAGTTGTAAATACACAATCACAGGAATGCGAAGAGAGAGAGAGAGAGAGAGAGAGAGAGAGAGAGAGAGAGAGAGAGAGAGAGAGAGAGAGAGAGAGATGAGTGGAAGGATGATGATGACAGAACAAAAGTTGAATGCGACGAATGACGGTCAGAGGCAAAAGAATGTGAAGGATAATTTGTTTGTGTATAAAGTGAGGAATTTTTTCGAAAGAGAGAGAGAGAGAGAGAGAGAGAGAGAAGAGAGAGAGAGAGAGAGAGAGAGAGAGAGAGAGGGGGGTGTAGGGTTGGGGGTACGGGTGAGGTGAAAGCGACAAAATGGTAATGACAGTTCCAACATCAATTCTGTTTTTCTCGGTCTCTTTTTTTGTGTTTCGCTGGTGCGTGTGTGGGTGGTTGGTGATAGGGGGTTGGGTGGATATTTGGAAGGTTTTCCGCAAAATAAACAACCCCTGATTAATAATAGAAATTGGCTGACACTGGACAGCCAGGCTTGGCCGCAAAATCGTGTGTTCTTCTTGAGTGGGCGGGGATGCGTCGCTGGAGGCTTCATTAGAACAATTCTAATGGAAATGATAGTTGTAGGGACAGGGAGAGAGAGGTAGGGAGAGAGAAAAAGAGGGAGAATGGGGAGAGAGAGAGAGGAGAGAGATGTGAGAGAAGGAGAGAGAAGGAGAAAGAGGGGGAGATAAGGCAGAGAGAGATACCTTGAGAGAATGAGAGAGAGAGACAGAGTGAGAGAGAGAAAGAGAGAGATGGTGATAGAGAGGAAGAGAGATATAGCGGAGGAGATAGGGCAGAGGAGAGAGAAAAAGATGGGGAACAGGGAGAGAGAGAGAGTCGAGATAGATAGAGAGAGAGAGAAAGAAAGAGAGAGAGATGTGAGAGAAGGAAGAGAAGGAGAGAGAGGGGGAGATAAGGCAGAGAGAGATACCTTGAGAGATTGAGAGAGAGAGAGAGAAAGAGAGAGATGGTGATAGAGAGGAAGAGAGATATAGCGGAGGAGATAGGGCAGAGGGAGAGAGAAAGAGATGGGGAATAAGGAGAGAGAGAGAGTCGAGAGAGAGAGAGAGAGAGAGAGAGAGAGAGAGAGAGAGATGCAAGAGAATGAGAGAGAAGGAGAGAGACAGGGGGAGTTAAGGCAGAGAGAGAGAGAGATAGGTAGAGAGAAAAAGAGAGAGATAGTGATAGAGTGGAAGAGAAATATAGCGGAGAAGATAGGGCAGAGAGAGAGAGAGAGAGAGAGAGAGAGAGAGAGGAGAGAGAGAGAGAGAGAGAGAGAGAGAGAGAGAGATGGGGGAATAGGGAAAGGGATATTGTGTTATTTAAAATAAAAAATCTTTGTGCAATGATAAATGATGATTAAAAATCGGATAAAACGAAAAGATGAAGAAAATCTCCCAAACAAACGAGGATGACTTAATATATGCTCTCCACCCCTGGTAGGCTGAGCTCTTTGGAGGGGATTTCGCGGACGGCTGACAATAATTCTTAAATGCAAGATTCTCCTATTAGACGAATGGAGCTCGATCTGACGGCCTTTACATATATAAGTAAAAATAGTAAAGTCGTCGGGCGGCCTAAAGTCGGTATCAGCCAGTCAGCGAGGGAGTCTATCCCCTTTTCACTTGCGCTAGACCAAGGAGATTATTTTAGCGTCTGAGGTGGAGCGCCACACCTACCATCAGCTCCTTACTTTACCGCACAGATCCCTATGCTACTCATACACTGAGTTGGTGAGGACCGGTATTGAACTAGGAACCTTGTGGTTTCTAGCCGAACGCTCTACCGACTGAGCTAATCCGGTCCATTTTACATATATACATATGTATATATTCATTAGTTAAAATTATCGCTCCGGTTTTAATGCTCAATTACATTTCTTTTATAAGTTATTAATCGACACGTACATACCAAAGCAGATGCGACCTCTGTATAAATAGAGAGTGAAAGAAAATGATAGAAGAGTTAAATCTAAAGCTGTTCTATTTTTCGATTACACCCCCTCAGTTTATCATTTTCTAAATAGTTTATAATTTGATACAATATTTTATAACATCAAAACCTAAATACATGCACCATATATTTGCTAGATAATAATAATAATAATAATAATAATAATAATAATAATAGCGAGTAATAGAAAAATTAAAATCGCATCTCATTGGTTTAGGATGCAATCTTGGGAGATCTCCGCTGCTGCTTTTAACTTGTCCAAATTTATTTACGAATTCCAATTCCATACAACGACCTCTCCATCTTTGCTATTTGCCAATTTCTCTTTATATTTACACCACCCGGAGGGGTTAGGGTTAGGGTTAGAGTTGGGGTTTCGGTTTAAGGTTAGTGGTAATGGGAAAATAAATAAATAATTTGGGATCTGTTTTTTATGGGTCACCCTGTAATATCATGGGATTTTGAGTATGATTTGCAAATTTTACCCAATTTTATTTCAATTTTCAAATGCATTATTTCCTCTCGAAGGATGTCGCCTCAGATATTCGATTTGTTTCTCTAACTCCTAAGCTATGCCAACCAATTTTAGTGCACGTTTCAGTTAATCAAGTTTCGTACTGGTTTTCCCTCTTTTCTCGTCACGAAACTAATTAAAATATTTCGTATTTTTGGGGGGTCGAAGAGGAAATTAATTGAAAGCTCAGACTTTCAAGAGAGAAAATATGAAGAAGCCTCCAAAAAATACAAATGTAATGTCGCCCAATTGTAACCAATGTTCTGGGCAAAATGAAAGTTGGGACTCTTGTTGATACAAAGTCAAATGTAATATTTTTTTTACCGTAAATTTGCTAAAAGAGACATACATCACATTATTTGTTATAGCGAATTTAGAAAGTCATCGGCAAGATAAAACACCTCATGTATATGGATGATATTAAGATATTTTTGCCAAGAATGAAAAAAAACCCCAAAAAACAAGACATTCTGAAACAGTCAAATATAAGACATTTGTTTTTGCCCATACATTTACATGAAAGAGACATACATTAATAATAATAATAATAATAATAATAATAATAATAATAATAATAATAATAATCTCTGGGACTTTGAAATAAAAACGGATCACCTTATCCCAGCAAGAAGACCAGACCTAGTGTTGATTAACAAAAGAGAAAGAACTTGCCAACTGGTGGATTTTGCAGTGCCAGCAGATCACAGAGTGAAGCTAAAGGAAAATGAAAAAATGGACAAATATCTGGACCTTGCCAGAGAACTGAAAAAGTTATGGAATATGAAAGTGAAAGTGATACCAATTGTAGTTGGTGCACTTGGAACAGTCCCAAAGGATTGGAAAAGGGTTTGGAAAGTTTGGAAATCAGAGGAAGGATTGAAACCATTCAGAACACTGCACTGTTGCAATCTGCCAGAATACTCAGAAGAGTCCATGAGACCTGAGGAGACTTGCTGTCACTCAGACTCCAGTGAAAGACCATCAGCTAATGCTGATGTGAAAACTCAAAAGGAGTAAATAATAATAATAATAATAATAATAATAATAATAATAATAATAATAATAATAATACGAAAAATCGGAGAGGTTGTACATGGAAAAACCAGGACGTGGTTAAGAAAAGAAAACCTTAAGAAAAACTGAATCACTAATAATTGCTGTATAATAGAATAATGCCATAAGGACAAACTATATCAACGCAAAAATTGATAAGACCCAACAAAATAGTAAATGTAGATTATGCGGTAATAGAGATGCGACCGTAAACCATGTACTATGCGAATGTAGCAAACTAGCACAACGGGAGTACAAAACTAGACACGGCTGGTTTGAGAAGGTGATCCACTGGGAATTATGCAAAAAATTAAATTTTGACCATACAACAAAATGGCATATGCATAAACCAGATCTGTTGTTGAGAATGAAACGCGTAAAATTCTCTGGGACTTTGAGATAAAAACGGGTCACATTATCCCAGCAAGAAGACCAGACCTAGTGTTGATTGACAGAAAGAACGTGTCAACTGGTGGGCTTTGCGGTCCCAGCAGATCACAGGGTGAAGCTGAAAGAAAATGAAAAGATGGATAAATGCCTGGACCTTGCCAGAGAATTGAAAGAAGCTGTGGAATATGAGTGTGAAAGTGATACTAATTGTAGTTTGTGCACTTGGAACGGTCCCAATAAACATGGAAAAAAGACTAGAGGATCTAGAAATCAGAGAAGAATTGAGAGCATCCAGACTACTGCACTGCTGTAATCGGCTAGAATACCAGAAGAGTCCTGGGTAGACTTGTTGTCACCCAGACTCCAGTGAAAAACTCAAAAGGGGTGAAATAATAAATAATAATAATAATAATAATAGTAATGTTATTATGATGGAGATTATGTGTTTGTTTGTCTGTAACCGAAACTATGTCACCACTAAAGTCATAATTCCATTAGTTATTTATATCAGTACTGCTGTATGGCTGCACTACTTGGACCCAAACGAGGAGTTTTGAGAATAAGCTAGATGGGACATGTACAAGAATGCTGTGTGCGGTCTTGAACAAAGCGTGGAAACAGCACCCCTCAAGGGAAACGCTGTACGGCCACCTGCCTCCTATCTCACAAACCATCCGAGTGAGACGGGGCATGCTGGACACTGCTGGAGAAGCAGGACGAGCTCATAAGCGACGTTCTCATGTGGAAGCCAACACATGGACATGCTAATGTGGGCCGCCCACCAAGGACCTACATTGACCAACTATGCGAAGATGCTGGATGCTGTGCAGAGGACCTCCCTGGGACAATGAATGATAGGAATGGTTGGAGAGAGATTGTCCCCTATCTCACAAACCATCCGAGCGAGACGGATAAAGCATGCTGGACACTGCTGGAGAAGCAAGGACGATCTCATAAGCGACGTTCTCATGTGGAAGCCAACACCTGAACATGCTAATGTGGGCCGCCCACCAAGGATTTACATTGACCCACTATGCGAAGATGCTGGATGCTGCGCAGAGTGGGAAGGTTGGCGAGAGATTGTCATGGATATTCGTGCTAATTGCGCGACATGATGATGAGGAGGATTTACGTTATATTCTCGGAATAATCATTTTTAATCATCTTAATTCGCATTTGCATCTTATTAACTAGGGTCAGTCAAAAAGTAATGCCATTTTCTTTATTGTGTTTTATAATACTAAAGTCTACATTGTGTGGAAAATAATATTACCTTGTTTTCACCTTAATAACATATAATGAAGATCCTAAGCGAAAAACAATTACAGTGACCTCCCTTTAGACATAGCAACAGAGCTCAGGGGTCTTAGCCATAAACTGATGAGAAACCTCATGCGATTGGCTAAGGGCCTTTGTCAGCGACCAATCAGAGCACACGTTACGAGGCTCAGTTTGGTCGCGAATTTTGAAGCTGATACCTTGAAATCACTCCCTTCCGCTGGGACCCTGATCGAAGCACAACGTAGTTTTTTACACAGCAAGACGTTGGGAAGATGGGGGTCTTTTGACCAGCACGGGGGAGCCGCCGACGCGTAAAATCAAACAAACGAACTAGCAAGACATTCTACCTGGATTCAGATAAGTCACGCGAGAGCATTATCTCGCAAGCAATTCATACAGTTCATTCATTTTTACATACACTACTATTTGTGACTTTTGCAACTCATACTTACATACATTTTCTTTTGTAATACATTGTAAAACTTACACACACATTTGTACCACAATTTACACTTTGTATTTGTATTGTATCTTAAGTCTTGCTATGATAAATGCTTTTATGTTTATAAGCCTTGTTGTTGTGTCGTTACCCTATACTTCACCCTTATCAGACTGTTTTCTTTATAAGAGAAAGCAGAAGAAAGCCACTTCTTAAGCCAGAAGAAATCAATAAGCAATTGAGATAATGTAACCTCTTTTTAATTTTTGTATTTTTATAGTAAAAATCATTGTCCAATGCATTTTTTATAGTAAAAATCAATGTTCAATGCATTTTCATAGTAAAAATAATTTCCAATGTATTTTTATAGTAAAAATAATTTCCAATGTATTTTATAGCAAAAATCATTGCCCAATGCATTTTTATAGTAAAAATCATTGCCCAATGCATTTTTATAATAAAAATCAATGTTCAATGCATTTTCATATAAAAATAATTTTCAATGTTTTTTATAGTAAAAATAATTTCCAATGTATTTTTTATAGCAAAATCATTGCCCAATGCATTTTTATAGTAAAAATCAATGATCAATGCATTTTCATAGTAAAAATAATTTCCAATGTATTTTTATAGTAAAAATCATTGCCCAATGCATTTTTATAGTAAAAATCAATGTTAATGCATTTCTTTTCATGATTTTCATAGTAAAAAAATTTCCAATGTATTTTTTATAGTAAAAATAATTTCCAATGTATTTTATAGTATAAAAATCAATGTCCAATGCATTTTCATAGTAAAATAATTTCCAATGTATTTTTATAGTAAAAATAATTCAATATATTTTTATAGTAAAAATCATTGCCCAATGCATTTTATATAAAAATCAATCAATGCATCATCATTGCTCAATGCATTTTTATAGTAAAAATCAATTTCAATGCATTTTCATAGTAAAGATAATTTTCAATGTATTTCTATAGTAAAAAATAATTTCCAATGTATTTTTATAGTAAAAATAATTTCCAATGTATTTTTAATAGTAAAAATCAATTCAATGCATTTCATAGTAAAAAATAATTTCCAATGTATTTTTATAGTAAAAATAATTCTAATATATTTTATAGTAAAAATCATTACCCAATGCATTTTTATAGTAAAAATCAATGTCAATGCATTTTCATAGTAAAGATCATTGCCAATGCATTTTTATAGTAAAAATCAATATCAATGCATTTTTCATAGTAAGATAAATTTCATTAGTAAAAATAATTTCCAATGTATTTTTATAGTAAAAATAATCAATGAATTTTATTAGTAAAATCAATTCCAATGCATTTTCATAGTAAAAATAATTTTCAATGTATTTTTATAGTAAAAATAATTTCCAAATTTTTATAGCAAAAATCATTTGCATTTTTATAGTAAAAATCAATGCAATGCATTTTCATAGTAAAAATGCAATGTTTCAATGCATAGTAAAATAATTTTCAATGTATTTCTATAGTAAAAATAATTTTCCAATGTATTTCTATAGTAAAAATTTAATTTCAATGTATTTTTATAGTTAAAAATCAATGTCCAATGCATTTTCATAGTAAAAATAATTTCCATTTTTTATAGAAAAATAATTTCCAATGTATTTTATAGTAAAAATCATTTTCCAATGCATTTTTATAGTAATCAGTTCCAATAGGTGCTCTCATTCGAAGGTGGACCATTGCTATTGAGAGAAACGTTGAGTCTGCGGAGAAGAAGTAGGGTGTGATCCACAGAGGACCACCTTCATTTTGATGTATAATACATGTTCCTATGTTGGTAATTATACCTGTCCTAAACAAAATGGCATTGCTTTTCGACTCACCCTCGTACAAATTATTACATTATACAGAAGCCAGGCAATTACCGCAATAGGATGATTAATTGGTAGGACCTATCAAAGATTCTTGGAGAAGATTTATCTAAAATCGATGACATTGCCCAAAAACGACACAGGTCACCAACCCAAATCATCGGGTAAAAACACTTGTAGATTCTGAAATTGCTGTCAATACAACAGACGCGAAATAAAGAAATATCAAGGTTTTAGCGCTGTCTACGTCGTAGGAAAAGGGTCAATAAGGGTTAGGCTTTTACAGTATTTCGTCCTTCCTATTATTTCTTCTTATTTGGTTCTTCCCTGGTTCCGAAATGGAAAGGGTTAAGTTCAAGAACCAAAAACATTCTCATCTACCGGACTGGTAAAGCTTTCTTCTAATGTTTTGGTTGGTTGGTGGTTGGTGGTTTGGTAATTTATGAGGAAGTGCGTCCCGGTCTCCTGCCTCAAAAATTGCTACCCGGTGACTATTAAAATAATCTCCCCAGCTATGGTGTTACTTGAAAGAAAACAACCAACTTAGGGCGTTAAATGTATTTTAGGGAGGGGGCTTCTCTTTTTTGTCGTAATTCTTATTTATTTATCGTGATTTGTCGTAATTTTTATTCATTTATAGAAATTTGTCGTAATTCTTGTTTAGATATGAAGATGGATATCTATCTATCTATCTATCTATCTATCTATCTCAATTTGTTCATTTTTTACTTTGTTTGATGAATAAGAATTACGACATAAAAGAGAAGCCCCCCCCCCTAAAATACATTTAACGCCCTAAGTTGGTTGTTTTCTTTCAAGTAACACCATAGCTGGGGTCGTTATTTTAGTAGTCACCGGGCAGCAATTTTTGAGGCAGGAGACCGGGACGCACTTCCTCATAAATTACCGGTGGTTTTATGGCATGTCAAGCCTTATTGGATTATTTAATGCCGAACACATAAGATACGCCTGAGAATAAAATAATAATATTAGAAACGAATAACACCAAGTAATTATTTATTAAATGCGGTTTTATTAAAACCAATATGCAAATTATTCACACCATATACTGTGTAAACATAATTCTTGAATATATATAAGACACGTTGCAGGATTTTAAACACAATAATACCGTGGGCTGTTTTCAGGCAAATCTATCTCAGGTTGACTTCTCAGTTGGTAGAGTGTTCGGCTAGAAACTACAAGGTTCCTAGTTCGATACCGGTCCTCGCCAACTCAGCGTATGAGTAGCACAGGGATCTGTGCGGTAAAGTAAGGAGCTGATGGTAGGTGTGGCGTTCCACCTCAGACGCCAAAACAATCTCCTTGATCTAGCGCTATTGAAAAGGGGATAGACTCCCTCGCTGACTGGCTGATACCGACTTTAGGCTGCCCCGATAACTTTGCTTACTTACTTTTATTTATATAAGATACGCTTGAGAATAAGGTAATAATATTAGAAACGAATAACACCACGTAATTATTTATTAAACGCGGTTTTATTAAAACCAGTATGCAAATTATTCACACCATATACTGTGTAAACATTTGATTCTTGAATATATATAACACACGTTGCAGGATTTTAAACACGATAATACCGTGAGCTGTTTTCAGGCAAATCTATATCAGGTTGACTTTAATGAATAGAGACTTGATTAATACGGAGGTGAGTCAAAAAGTAATGCCATTTTGTTTAGGACGGGTATAATTACCAACACAGGAACATGTATCATACATCAAAATGAAGCTGGTCCTCTGTGGATCACATCCCTTCTTTTCCACATAGGTGAGTCAAAAGGTAATGCCATTTTGTTTAGGTTTGGTTTGGTTTGTTTTGTTTTACGGCATATCAACCTCAGTGGGTCATTTAATGCCGATAAAGTTTTGAAATAAATCAATTCTTAAATGGATAATACAATTTTTTTTATAAATACATTTTTCTATTTAACCCATAGATGGGACCCTAAGAGGTACTACCACTCCGGGTCAGAGTGGACCAGGGAGCAATGGTGATGAATGGGGTGCTCCACATTCCCCAAACCTCCAAAACTGGAACCTCACCATCAGATAGAGTTTAACGTCATTCTTATATAAAAATACAATAGATATTATTAGGCGCAGAGCTAAGAAAAATACGAAAAAAATAAAATAAAACGGCATTTGTAAGTAGTAATTCGTATTTTAAATTAAATATTTTTGTGTTTAACTATTTTATTAATTTCATTTAATTTATTAAGAACGAATGTTCTTCTTTTGTTTTCTTTAAGAACCGGCTTTAATTTAACACACACACACACACATATATATACACAACCACACACCTAAAAAATGCACAATGTTGCCTTTCGATACACACACATACACCATCCTATACTAACGCCGTATAATAGAACATTTGACGTCACATTTCAAAACCGTTCTTCTTTCAAACTTAAAAATTTTTTTAACTGAATAACACATAACTATACCAACAAATGCCCTGAAGATGATCTAATTAATAGATCGAAACACTGCAGCGTCGGCCAATAAACTAGACACTTAACCCATTTAAACCTGTGTTTTTTTCATTTTTCCTAATAACTTCATACCGTCGGATTCACTTCCTTTCTTCCCATATATATATATATATTATATATATATATATATATATATATATATATATACTAGCAAAATATGCACCTCTGGGTGCAAGTATTTTAAGTTTTAATACAATAAAATATTGTATTAAATTAGAAAGGCTAATGAAACTAAATAAGAATGCATATAAAAAGTTTTGAAACAGGGAGTATAATCGAAAAATAGAACAACTGAAACTTACTCTTCATCAATCTCGTCTTTCATTTTTTTTTTTAAGTATCTAGTTAAAAGAGGAAGTAAAAAATAAAATGACCGTAATTTGTTCTTGTTAATGGATTTCAAAGATTCATTGAAGAGATGATTGCTTATATTCATTAAAATAAAACCAAACAGTTAGAAATCAATAATACTAAGCATATATTTATTAAAATCAAATTTTAAATATCAATATGCAAATTAGCCTTCCTGTTCACACTGTAAACCGCTATTTTGTTGTATATATAAATACAATTGCATGTTATTAATGTGTAGATATGGTCAACAGTATTAATAATGTTTAACAATTTTATTAATAATTGAGGTTTAAATAAAAATACAATCATGAAGAATGTAGCGTAAATAACTAAGCGAATTGTGACTTGAGTAGTAATAGAGTTTCGGCTAAAGACAGAAAAACACACAATCTCCATTATAATAAGATATATATATTGTATATTTTGTATACCTAATTGTTTTTTAAACTTAATTGTTTAAGTGGAGCAATCTTCGGGCAATCAAGTTTAAAAATCCTCTACTCCTGCTATGGTTAGCGGAATGAGAACAGGATACCCCCGTGGATTGAATAAAGGATTAGATTCAAAGTTCCGTTATCGCCCCCGATTACGACAAGAAGGTTCCCGACTACGACAAAAAGGTTCCCGAGTCCGAAATACCTGAAGAAGGCCGGAGGGCACATCGACCGAAACGTTGTACAGATAACAATGAAGATGAGGACAATAGTCCGAATAACGCAGATAATACTAACAATCTCCAATATAAAAAAAGAGAAACAAATAAATTAACAAGTTCACAAACAGTTACCCATTTTTTCGATCATCAGGTATCGGTAATCAGTGATGGTAACCACCCCCCCTCCGTTTTTGTTACTAAGCGTCCGTATTCCCGCGACTAGATCACGTGACCGAATGTTTAATCTGGCGCCAATTTGGCATAGCAAGTCTCTCTGCCCCGTGGCGACATCTTGATAGTTGTTTCCGATCTTTTATTGAACGGCCATTCCTATCTTGGTAATCTGATAATTTGGAATTCCTCCCCCAAGCAATTCGTGGCGCCTTTTTTGAGAAGCTCCTTCAATTGAAGTGTCACGCCTCAGCATTGCCCAATTTATTTGCCGTTCACTCCCACACGTGTTCTCGAAAAATTCTTCAGAAGAACAAGTATCGCCGAAAAAAATCCGCTGCCTTGCTGGTTGGTTGGTTGAATTTTACGGCGTGTCAATCCTTCTGGGGTTATTCATTTTCTCATCCATTCGGGTACCCACCCTGTCGTCTGGGGCGGTAGAACGCACCGACTGCAACTCTGCAGAGGAGTTAGACTCCCTCAAATAGGGCAACCTGTTGGCTGTGCGTGGCGACCCGTGCTACTTAAGGACGCAGTCTTGGTGGATGAGCAGTCCATGACCTGCAACACTCTATTTAGACCTTTAGGCTAGACGAGCGGTCAATCGACTGGTCACGTCAAGCTCTAGCACCTATATGATTTCCTCAACCCTATTGCCCTTATAGCAAGCCCCAACCCCTTTTATCATATTGGTGCTAGAAGGCGGTGGCTGAGGGCATACGTGTTCTGGGAATGACGTTAAACTCTATCTGATGGTGAGGTTCCAGTTTTGGAAGTTTGGGGAATGTGAAGCACCCCTTCATCACAATTGCTCCCTGGTCCACTCTTACCCGGAGTGGAAGTACCTCTTAGGGTCTCATCTATGGGTTAAATAGAAAAATGTATTTATATAAAAAATGTGTATCCATTAAGAATGACTTCATTTCAAAACTTTATCGGCATTAAATGACCCACTGAGGTTGATATGCCGTAAAACAAACCAAACGAAACCAATCCATTCGGGTACATTAGTTTTTTTTGTAGGCATTTATTCAGTTGTTGGTCCAGTCTCTTGTAGATAGAAGTGGATTTTTAAAATCAAAATCCATGGATACAGTCAATAGCAGCGGCTACCCAACGTCGCCTGGGGACAGGGGATTTAAAAAAAAGTTAGTCCCGCAGATCTATTTTTACTGAATCGTGAGTTAAATCCTCGTGGGAGACCCCATTTAAATCCCATATGTAAAAAATAGACCTTGCATTGATCCAGCTACTCTGAAAAGAAAGGTTAATGTCTCTAAAATATAAAATTTAAAAAAAAATCCATGCTGTTATCATTTAAATTTTATTTTTTAATAATCTTCACGAATAAAAATCGAATCTCTATTATTTTTGCTCAAAAACCAAGCCCTGGTTATATTTAATGTGTATATATATATATATATTTACTTTGTCGTTAGCTGTTTTATTTTCGAAGTTTCCTACGGACATACATATACACAACTGTCCTGTTTTTTCAGTTTGCTACTTTCTTGGGTGTCGCTCCGAGTGTAATTATGTATACTAGCAAATATATGCACCCTCCGGGTGCAAGTATTTAAGTTTAATGTAATAAAATATTATATTAAATTAGAAAGGCTAATGAAACTAAATAAGAATACCGACAAAAAGATTTGAAACAGAGGGAGTATAATAAAAAATAGAACAACTTACTCTTCCATCACTCTCGTCTTTCATTTTTATTTTTTCTAATTTAAGTATTTAGTTAAAAGAGGAAGTAAACAATAAAATTACAGTTCTTTTTTCTTGATAATTTAAGATTCATTGAAGAGATTTTTGCTTATATTCATTAAAATAAAACCAAACAGAAATAAATAATACTAAGCACATATTTAATAAAATCACATTTTTAATATCAATATGCAAATTAGCCTTCCCGTTCACACTGTAAACCACTATTTTGTTGTATATATAAATATAATTGCATGTTGTCAGTATGTAAACATGGTTAACAGTATTAATAATGTAAAACAATTTTATTAATAATTGAGGTTTAAATAAAAATACAATCATAGAAAATTTGATGTCAATAACTAAGGGAATAGTGATATAAGTAGTAATATAGTTTCGGTTACAGACAGAAAAGCACACAATCTCCATTATAATAAGATGCTTCCTACAGGTCCTTCCTTGATTCTTTTTAATTCATTGTAAGGTCATTTATCCATTTGGGTTTTTTTGTGTATTTTTTCCCCATATTCCGTTCCATAACATTTTGGTTGTTTGTTTGCATTTGTTCGGGAATACATATATGTATTTACATGTCTATATTCAGAAATATATATATATATATATATGTATATATATATATATATATACATATGAAAAAGTGAATGGAAGGGAATCCGGCAGTATGAAATAAATATTTTAGAAAAAACAAACACATGATGTTATAATTCGCTGACAGAAATCTGTTTTGACCCTTTATTGAAGTGGTCTTCATCAAGAGCGAGATGTTTGTGATGGAAAGACGGTGTGAGTAAACCGTTACAAGACAAAAGTGGTACAATTCAAAAGAAAATTTAAAAAAAATTCCGGCTCCGAGCTCGAACGTTTCGTTTGTACAACTTTTGTCTTGTAACGGTTTACTCACACCGTCTTTCTATCATACACATCTCGCTCTTGATGAAGACCACTTCAACAAAGGGTCGAAACAGATTTCTGTCAGCAAATTATAACATCATGTGTTTGTTTTTTCTAAAATATTCATTTCATATATATATATATATATATATATATATATATATATATATATATATATGTGTGTGTGTGTGTGTGTGTGTTGAAAAGATAAATAAAGGAAAGAAAGTATTGAATGGATAAAATAGGATTATTTTAATTAATTTAACTTACACGTGTTTCGGTCAGGAGTTTATCCATGTGTACATTATTCAATCTATTATTATTTTTAAACAACAAAATGAAATTAAATAATAATAATAGAAAAAATGTAGAAATGTTCCGCACAAGTATCGACCTTCCTCAGAGTAAATCCTTTTTTTTTTGGAAAATTCGTTGGAACTCGGAGAATTTTTGAAATGTTCTAAAAAAAGAACTTTTCTTATAAATCACGTGAAGAGAGTGTTCAAACGCGACCGAGAATACAGTTATAACGACGTCATGTGGTCGAGAATGTTTTTTAAAACATCGGATTTCACAGTCACAGGAGGCGCTGTAACTTATAGGGATTGGCCCCTATATTTTTACGGCATGTGGAATTGACCAAATTAAAATAATTAAATTTTTTTCTTAAATAACTAGTTTTACAATTGTATGTCATGAGTTTAGAATTAGGTAAACAAAAGAGAATCGAATGAATATTAGTTTAGAAATATTTTAGAAACAATAGAAACAATGGTTTAAATTCCATGGAAAAATATGTACGCCATCGGAATGTACCAAAATCATTCGATATTGCATCATTGCAAATCACCTGATATTTGATGAATATTTTAGCTTAATGATCACAATAGACAATGACAAAAAGCAAATTATAAAAAGACCCTTTTAGCTGAGAGACAGACAGTGAGAGCTTACGCTTTTCCCGACTCGACAGTAGGAGCGAAAGTTCTCCCCCAACATCGACACAATAGGGGAGAAGTCGCTGCTCGAAGACACAAATGATATATCAGGTTGGTCTCGTAAATTCGTTTCCAAATTTTCTCTCTCACGCTCAACAAAAACAAATTTCAATCACAAGTTTCAATCACAGACAAAACTGCTACAATGTTGACATAACATCGCACAAATATAAACAATACATGTCACACTTGTCACACACAACTATGTACAGACACATACAGTCTGCAACACCACTGAAAGAACAAAACTATATCAATTGTAAATTAATGTATATAAAGTTTGTTTCCTTTATCAATTTTGTCTTCTTCTTTTGTTACCTATGGAAACTTCATTTCGGTAGTCCTTATACATATAAATTGTGGGGACCCATAACTCGGATCTTCTACAACTCCTCAACTACACACTCGCCAAACAAAACGGGTCCCAACAAACTTCAGAGGTACAAAAACTTTATCATAGTCTTCCGAGACTGAAAAGCCAATATATCTTATTATAATGGAGTGTGTTTTTCTGTCTGTAACCGAAACTCCATCACTACTCAAGTCACAATTTCCTTAGTTATTGACATCACATTCTCCACGATATTAATTTTATTTAAACCACAATTATTAATAAAATTGTTTTACATTATTAACACTGTTAACTATATCTACATATTAACAACATGCAATTATATTTATATATACAACAAAATAGCGGTTTATAGTGTGAACGGGAAGGCTAATTTGCATATTGATATTAAAAATGTGATTTTATTAAATATGTGCTTAGTATTATTGATTTTTAACTGTTTGGATTTATTCTAATGAATATAAGCAAAAATCTCTTCAATGAATCTTAAACGAAATCCATTAACAAGAAAAAATAAATGTCATTTTTTCTTTACTTCCTATTTTAACTAAATACTTAAATTAGAAAAAATAACAATGAAAGATGGGAGTGATATATTTGCTAGTATATATAATACCTATGACTTTTTGAGGAAAGATATCTCTGAAGAAAAATTTTCTTCGAGGTTTGGCAATAACAATTCAATGTCTTTTCCTTTCGTGGGTTATTGAAAATATCACACGATATATTTGATGCAACAATTTCAGATTTGAAAAAGACTGCGGATATATTGAATGCACACCTGCAAAGTCATTGATTTATTCCTATCACACCATCAAGAAAAAGGTGAGAATTTAAAACAATACTTTGAATTCTTGGAATTCTGCAAGTTGGCATAACTTTTAATGAATCCCTTTTAATTAAGTTAATAAATCTATGCATATATTAAGTTTGAGTTTGAGTTTTGTTTAACGGCATATCAACCTCTGTGGGTCATTTAATGCCAAAAAGGTTATTTTGGATTTCAGTCTTTAAAGTAGTGGTTCTATGGAGATAATTGGTTATGTTCTGTTATATTGTTGGAATGTTTCTGTATATAAGGCATGGGACAAGTAGTCACTTCTACTTATAGACTCGTTGACTACCACGTGACCTGAGAAAGATTCCTATTATCCAATCACTGGCAGTGCTGCTGCTGCTGTTGGTGTATTTATAGAGGCCTGATTCTAACCTTAACTCATTGACACTCGGACCATCTAGGACGTCGGACCTAAAGGACACTATCCCACAAGGACTTATTGATTTACTTACTTGTTTACTTTAAGTTCTTTTACAACTGGAACCAAAGATGCCGGCCAGTTACTCAACACATGTAATGCTGATAAAGTTTTGAAATAAATTTATTCTTAACGGATACTTATATTTTTATAAACAGATTTTTCTAGTATTGTTTGGATTATTCGGACTATTCTCCTCATCTTTATTGTTATCTGTACAACCTTGTTGTAACAGGAAGACTTGATCGTACAGGCCTTCTCGCTTGGTAAGAATATCGATTGTTAGAGGATGACCCAAACGAAGAAAAACTCATCTTTTTTTTGCTACGTTTGGTTTGGTTTGGCTTTTGTTTTACGGCATATCAACCTCAGTGGGTCATGTTGTTGGATTGTTTTGTATATAAGGCGTGCATCAATGGGTAACTTCTATTTATAGACTCGGCTATAAGCACGTGACCCGGGAAAGATTACTGTTGTCCAATCACTAGCAGTGCTGCTGCTGCTGTTGGTGTATTTATACTGCCAGATACTAAACTTATCTCACTGCTATTTGGATCATCTTGGACGTCGGACCTAAAGGACAGTATCCCACAAGGACTTATTGGTTTACTCACTTGTTTACTTTAAGTTCTTTTACAACTGGAACCAAGGATGACGGCCAGTTACTCAACATATATTTCGTTGAAAAGGTTGCTTTTTTTTTTTATAAAATTTAAAATGCTTTCAGGGTTTCTATTCTTAAAGATATCTCTTAGGTTTCTTGCTTGATAGTAATTGGCGCGGATATGTTTAAGTCTGTTACAATTTAGAAGGATATGTTTGGTTGTAAGTTGTACTTTGCATGTTGGGCACACTGGGGCATCCCCTCCTTTTAACAGGTACGAATGGGTAATGTGGGTGTGCCTATGCGTATATTAAGGGCAGTTATGTATATATGTATGTCCAGAGGAAACTTTGAAAATAAAACAATTAGCATCCAAAATGTTATGGAACGGAATATGGGAAAAAGTACAACCCCACCCAAAAAAAAACACAAAAAAACAAAANAAACAAAAACAAATGGGTAAATGACCTTACAATGAATTAAAAGAAATCGAGGAAGGACCTGTAGCAAACATATACATAATTATACTCAGAGCGACACCCAAGAAAGTAGCAAACTGAAAAAACCGGCCATGTGTTATATTTATGTCCAGAAAACTTCAAAATAAAATTAACGACAATAAATATATATATACACATTAAATATCACCCATGGTTGTTTTTTACAAAAATATAAGAAATTCCATTTATATTCTTAAGTAATTAAAAAATAAAATTTACAATATCCTCATAATCGAACATCGGCGACTAAAACAGTAACCCCACCAAGCTTGCCTCCGTCAATACTTAACATGCACACACACATACATACACCGAAGGCCCGCCAAATTCTGAATAAAATTCAGTTATTATCCTGTGTCAAAGAATGTTGACTTGTTTTATTCTCGCCTAAGAACACAGTTACGCCTTCTTATAAGTGGGGTTATGAAAAGGCTTAACCATGTACATAACAAAAATAATATCTCTTATGATCACAATCTTTACTTCACAATTACATCCACCGCCAACAAAACAAATTAAAATCGGCCGCATAAAAATACGGCGCCCGAACCTCTAATCACCATAATTAACAACAACTTTTACCTACTACAGTTCGTACCCTGCCAAACGAAACTTAAACTACATCACTGGTTCATCGCCCACATCACTATCCACTACAAATGACTCGCCACAGCTCGCCACAGAGCCCTTCCCTGACTATTATCCACGCCATAACTATACCACATCCCACACCGCACCTCGATGTCACGCAGAGCCAGAACGACTTTCAACCCACGTCTGCCCCATTCACACAGCAGCAAAAAGAATTACACCAATTTAAAGCTTTGTTTATTTTAAATAAACAAAATAATCCAATCTTCTCGTCTATTTTTTTTTGAAATCATACGCATTTTGAATATCTCATTGTATATCACCCATAAAGGTAATTTTATTGTTGAGTCTATTATATATTATATATATAAATTAAGAGCAGCATAACAAAAATCAATGCGCTTAGAAACAGTCAGTTTCTCACCTAGTGTGTATTCATCAAACCAAGTTCACTATTTTGATGAAATACACATAGGTGAGAAAACTGACAGTTACCAAGCGCTATGACTTTATCTATTAATACCTTAACAAATATGCAGCTCTATTAATGATATGGCCACTCTTTATTGCAGTAATTCCATGTCAAATTCATCCAGCCATATCACCCACACCCTTCAATTTTAAAAAAAATTGCAGAGCCATGATTATGATAAAGTTAGATCACCCCCCAAAATTGAGCTTCCCATTCCCAAATAGATAGTTGTTTATTTTAGCTCTCCAAATTGTGGCTGGTTGAAAAAAATGCGCTTTTTAACCTATTTTGACTATAAGATCGACCTAGAGTTCCCACTCTCTAAAAATTGGCAAATATCAAACTTTTTTGTACAAATAATGTTCAAATATATGTGAAATAATAATAGAAAAATAAATTTTATTCATAGTATCAGTGCCACACGGGATACTGATCTGCTAGGAAAAATCAGGAATCATTCAATTAACTAAAGTTGAGTTGACTTTAAGACATTTTTGAAGCATTTTTGATTCTTGGGTAAAAATGCTTTTATAAACCAATTTTTATGAGTAGGAAAGCTCTAGAACCTCTTTTACAGAAAAAAAATAGATTACAAAAGCACCATTTTACCAACCCAACCAAATTTGGAGAACTAAGTAAAGTCATTGGGCGGCCTAATGTTGGATCAGCCAACACGAGGAGTATCCCCTTTCACTACAGCTAGACCAAGGAGATTTTTTAGCATCGAGGTGGAGCGCCACACCTACCATCAGCTCCTTACGTTACCGCACAGATACCCTGTTCTACATCATACGTAATATGTGCAGGTATTGAACAAAATGATACAACAAGCAAGAAACTATCAAAGTCCGCAGAATATGCTTTTTAAATTGTTCATTAATAAGATAATAAGAAGTGTGAGTGACTCCAACTGAGAAAAGAAAGGTAATGCTTCAAAATCAAAATCACAGTTCAATTACTACAGAGACAAGAAGAGAGCTTGTAATACCTCACATAGGCAAATATTCTTAAAACAAAAAGGTGTACTATTCAGCATTTTTTCTTTCTGACTGTTCTCGAAAACTTCATTTATATAGATTTAGTAGCTACAAACATCTTTTTGAAAAGTTCTTTTAGGCGCGAACGTTCTGATGGTTTGAAAAATATCATTTAAATTCTTATTTTTCTCTTAGCTGCGCCGACATATGAAGCAACGGTTTATTTCTCATTCCAGTTTTGCTTTCGGCGACCTGAACTTTAAACCCCCCCCCCCCCCATCTTAAATTTTGTTTTAAATTTTCTTTTCTTCTTCAATGATTATATCGATGCACACCAATCTACAGACTTTTGAAAAAAAAATTCAAAAAAAGTTCTTATTTGACTTTCAGGTGCTAGTCCCCGTTTAAGTTTCGTAAACCGGCCCCCATATATTCGACACCGCCTCAAAAGGAAACTGCGCATAAATTGTCAAAGTTAGGGTTGCCCAGAAAAAACAGAAACCCAAATTATCTATTATCGAGCGGTTCGATAGGGATCGATTACGATAACTATACCAGGGAAATGAGCACCCTAAAAAATCGAAAAATAAAGAACTTTCTAGATTTTTTTGATAAGATTGGTGGTGTAAACGATTAATAATCATTGAAGAAAGAAAAGAAATTTTTAAGAATTTTGAATAGATTGGTGTGTAAACGAAAATCCATTGAAGAAAAAAGAAAAGAAATTCAAGAAAAATTTTTTCAGCGTTCCGATATGGGGCTCGGTTTACTATAAACTTATACGCGGAACTGAGCACCACTGAAAACTCGAAAAAATAAATAAACTTTAAAATTTTTTTTTTTTTACTATCAGATAGATTGGTGTGCAACGATAATTAATCCGTTGAAAAAGAAAAAAAAGAATTAAAAACAAAATTGAGATGGGGGGGGGTGCTGAAAGTTCAGGTCCTCCTGACTTTCAAAGCGATAACTTCCAGTCACCACAAGTTCAATAGATAAAAAAAATATCTGATTTAACTGTCTCTCTCTCTCTCTCCTCTCTTCTTTCTTTCATCTTTCATTATTCTCACCCCTCTCTTATCTTTTTCCCCTACTTTCTTTCTTTCTTTCTTTTTCTTCTGTTAGCATGTCCTTTTCCTTCCATCTTTCTATCAATAAAAAGCAACAGTCCTTATTCAGCTGGAGTGACGACACTCATAAAAAATAAGAATTCGGCCGATAACAACACCAATAATCAGAAAAGAGAGTGTGCAAATAGAATTAGAGGTGAATAACGCTAATCTTTTCAATAACATATGAAAAGAAAGAAAGGAAAGAGAAAGAGAAGGAGAGAAGAGAGAAGAGATCAAATAAAAAGATTATCATACTTTTTATTATATTGAACTATTTGCAATAGCCTTCTAAGTAAAACATCTCAAACGTTGTATGATTAAATTATCATACTGTGTATATCACAGTCCTGCGAGTAGATTAATAATCCTGTAATCTCTTATGGACACTATATAGGTTTTAAAGTAAAGCTGCTTTAGTTGTGCCTTATTCTTTAAAGAACGACATTGATTGCTATTCGAGCACATAAAATTAAATTTAAAATGTTCAACTTCTTCAATGTAAACTTCTCATTGGACGAAATGGCGCAAAATAATCTTTTCATCTTTTATTTTTTCCTTACTTCAAGCGAGACGTCATCAGTCGACAATTAAAGACCTAGGAATAATAATTCAAGAAGTAATAAACGTATACCCGTATTGTAAAAACGTGTAATCGAGCCTGATTTCCCAGTTTTGAATACAAAAGACCTAAATGTGAATTTTTAAGGAGAAATTTATTAAAAACCAAATCCTAATTGCTTGTCGTGGGAGGTTAAAGAACTCGTTATGTTTTCTGCCCCAACATCTTCTAAAAAAGTGAGACCTTTTTTTTTGTGAGAGAGTGTGAGTGTGCGAGAGTGTATTGTTATCTGAAGAAAGACAAAAGGAAAAGGATAAAATGTTGTGAGTTGTGGTATTTTGGGTAAGCACAGAGTCAATAAATAGAAATTAGCAGAAGTTTAAAGATTAGAAAAAACGTTCATGAGTAGATTAAGATATAAGAAAATAAACTGTTAAATTAATTGTATAAGTTAAAGATTTCATGTGATTTTAGGCTGTGAAGTTTATTTTCTGGCCAGAGAGGGGATGAATTGTGTTTTTGGTGAATTATTTATTCAAGGAGGTATTTTTACGTGCAGTTTTATTTTTTTGCTTTAAAAATGAATTAGTTCAAAGCAAAGTGGGGAGGTTGGAGTACGAGTCGTTGTTGGTTGTAGCTGTTTGTTGTTGTTTTGTTACCTTTAAAGTTAAGAATTGAGGGAAGCGTTAAGAGAAAAATGAAGAAAAAAATTAGAAATTTCTGAATAACCTTTAAAAATTTTCAAAACTAGTATAAATGTTATTTTTTTAAATTGTGCGAAAAACAAAACCAAAAACTATTCAAATTAAACTATCAACAAATATAATGAACTTTAAATAAAGATGATTTAAATCTTGATATTAAAAACGTCTCAAATCTTTTTCAAAACAAAAAAACAAACCAAAAATCAAGTCTTCACACACACACCAGGCAAGTAAAATTTAAAAAAAAAAAAAAATAGAATTTTAAAAATTAAAAAAGAAATTGTAGCGTAAAATTTCTTTTCCTTTTTTTTTTGTGGGGAAAAGTACAAAAGACTTGAAAACCTAATTCAAAATTATCTATGCAACAGTATAAAGTAAAAGTAAGTCTTCGGGGCATGTCCTAAATGTTCGAGTATCAGCAGTCAATCGACGAGGGAGTATATCCCCCTTCACTAAGGCTAGACCAAGGAGATTTTTTGGCATCTGAGGGTGAGCGCCACAACCTACCATCAGTCCTTACTTACCGCAAACTTTATTCAAACTGGAAAACAATTAAATTCAGCTCACAATATGTATAAATTGTAAGCTGAATTAGAAAGTGATCTGAAGAAACTTGTTTAGATACCACGAGTTTGAAATGAATCCATTAATCACTGTTAATTTGTGGACGCTCTCTCTTCTTCTCTCTCTCTCTTCTCGCCTCGCTGCGCTGTTATAAGATATAATATATAGAGAAATTTGAGGCTGATGACGTAATGGGAATAGAGTACCAAGATGAAGAGGATGAACGCGTCCCGTCGATTTCGACGGAGATGCAGACAGACGGAACACCCACGCAGTGATGTATGAGGTGAAGCGGGGGTGGGGACCATACACAATTGGCACAGGCGAGAGAAAGAAGTGGTGCATCAAGGGTTGCCACAAACCCAATCAACGAGCGACGGGCAATCAGGACATTTTAATCAATAACTTAATTAGATTAGCCATTTTCTCGAATTAATTTCAATTTTTTAAAGTCTGATTTCAACTACGACACAGTCAATCACATTTCTCAATTAGGAAAGGAAAAAAAACGAATTGTTTTTAGGTCTCGATTCAATTTGACTGAGGCAGTCCTGTACTCATTATAGCCTACTGCTATTTTCTTCGAGAAAATTCTTTTAAAATTTCGCTGGAAATAAAGATTTTGCCAATCAGTGCAAGGACAGAAAAATTCCTCTCACAAATATTCACAAAACCATTATACCAAAAACACCACCTTGGATCATTAAAAAACCTAAAGTGATCCTTGAGCTAAGTGAACTCCCCAAAACAAAAAAACCCATCCTAATACTTACCAAGATAAATTCCAAAATATTCTAGAACGCTACCCCAACCACCTCTACATCTTGACAGATGGCTCTAAGGACAATGACAAAACAGCATGTGCAGCTATTTTTAATAAAAAAAATTGTAAGTAAAGCTCTCCCAAATGAAAGTTCCATTTTTTTTTAGCTGAAACCCGTGCAATAGATCTAGCACTTGATTTAATCTATGAAAATAACCACAAAAAATATATCATCTTCTTAGACTCGCTCTCTGTCCTACTATCATTAAGAAATAAAAAACTGGAAAACCCTCTCATCATTAAGCTCCTGAATAGATTAGACTTGATGTCTAACTCAAAGGAGATTATGATATGCTGGATCCCAAGTCATATAAGAGTGAGAGGGAATGAAAGAGGAGACTCCGCAGCTAAATCGGCTCCAGATTTGATCCCCGACGATTTCAAGATATCATATAGCTGATTTGAAACCTAAAATTAATAGATTCCTTCATACAAAATGGCAACAATACTGGAATAACAACATCCACAATAAACTCTTCCTAATCAAACCCATTTTGAGAGGCTGGAAACCAACTTTAAGGAAGTCTAGAAAGGAACAAGTCATTGTATCCCGATTACTCATTGGTCATACAAGATTAACGCACTCCAATATACTCAAACAAGAACACCAACCGCAATGTGGAATATGTCAAACACCTTTGACAGTTAAAAACTTATTCATGGAATGCAGGTTTTTTGCTCACATCAGAAACCGTTATTTTAAAGCAAACAATATGATAGATCTGTTTGAAAATGTCAACATGGAGGATATTCTGTCCTTTTTAGGGAAATAAAATTATACCATAGAATATAGACATGAAACAAATCAATACCATACAACATGATCCTAAATAATGATAACACATTTTTAAAACCAATTACTAAAAAGTATAAATATAAAAATGCGATATGTATAACTTCTTAACCGTTAGGCATGACATAAACCCAGACGGGTTGATATGCCCGCTTAGACTTTTACTTATGCTAGTCGGGCTGTCACGTGAAGCCCTAGCACCTATATGATTGCCCCAATCATATGGGTGCTAGAAGGTGGTGGCTGAGGGTCTACATGTCCTGGGAATGACGTTAAACTCTATCTGATGGCGAGGTTTCAGTTTTGGAGATTTGGGTAATGTGGAGCACTCCTTCATCACCATTGCTCCATGGTCCACTCTGACCCGGAATGGTAGTATCTGTTAGGGTCCCATCTATGGGTTAAATGGAAAAATGTATTTAGTAAAAAAATTGGGTATCCATTAAGAATTGATTTATTTCAAAACTTAATCGGCATTAAATGATCCACTGAGGTTGATATGCCGTAAAATAAAACAAACCAAACTTAATTTGAATAGAATAAGTCCTGAGGTGAATAGATAGTGAACTTTGAAATATCCCATAATGCAAGTAAAAAATACCTGGGAAATTTAGTACAGCCTCGGGAGAAATTTGGTAGATAAAGAGTTAAGCTACCCACAGCAGCTCTCACACCACTCTAATCTTTGCATACCACACCCAAGCAAAGTACTAAAACCGATGGTTAGTACGGTTTTAGTAAGTAAAGTTGCATAATCTATGCGTTTGCATAGATTACACTGGTTTACAAAAAAATATTTTTTTATCTGAGGCAAGAATGTGAATATGTGTTTTTTTTTTTACTAATTTGGGTGTGCTGAATTCAAATTTATAAACAGTTTTGCTCTATCACCTCTAGTTTTCTGTCTTTTAAATAGTCTCATTTTAGTATATACAGAGTATATACGTGCTTATTTCAACAGTTGCAGCAGCTTATTACAGATAAAATAGGATAGATAAAGAACATTGACAGAATAAATATACTTGGATGACACAATGTACACAATTAATACTACCGCAGACAGTTAGAAGTGTGTTTTCTTTGATGGTCTGCTGTATTTTGCCCCCGGGATGCCACGCAAGAGCATCCAACAAAGTAAAATTAAATCATATGTAAGGCAATAAAATGTGCGTCGTTGGAAATTGTAATACAAATATATACCCAAAAGATTGTGTAATACAATTGTCGAGGGACACCTTCCTCCTGCGCTGACTGCCAGTGCACTACTGGCTGTTGATTGAGACGTGTTGGCTACGCTTAACTGCCAAAATCCGTGTTGATATATAGCTATATATATATAATGTAATGCTATCACTTACATTTATTGCATAATAACTAAAAAAGAAGACATAAGTCACACAATATTAGAAATTAACCCTGAATGCATATACGCCTTATGTACAGTCTGTCTACAATATGTACAAGTATGCATATCTAAAAAAACTAGAGGTGATGAGTACAAACGGATTTCAAATTTGAATTCAGCACCCCCAAATTAGGTTAAAACAGCTATTTTTGTGCTTGCCTCAATTTCTTTGTAAACCAGTGTTATTGTATTTCTGAAGGGATGGCCCCTTTTCATATCACGGGCGGGACTTTCCATTGAACATTACAGAAAGCCCGCGAAGTACGTGAAGTCACATGGGACCAAGTTAACCCGGCAGTACCTGCTTGGACGTCCGATGAGAAGCATGGGCTCATTATGCACACGCGCGTTGTGTTAGTTAGAAGAATAATTTTAGTTAAGTAAATAAAAGTTTAAATGAATAATATGGTGTTGTTGCTTGATGAATGTCTTGGCAAAAAGACTGACCAAGAAGAAGGAATGCATCAAAGACGAACAGCCAACAAGAATCTAGAAAGAAAAATCAACAAGGAGAGAAAGAATAGAAACGACTAGAGATCACCAGATGGCCAAAGAAGTAAGTAATACAAAATGCATATGCATCTCTCTATCTACCTGTGTCTATCTCTCCCCTCTCCAGTATGTAACAGTAAAAGTAAAGTCGTCGGGGCGGCCTAATGTCGGTATCAGCCAGAACGCGAGGGAGTATATCCCCTTTTCACTACAGCTAGACCAAGGAGATTATTTAGCATCTGAGGTGGAGCGCCACACCTACCATCAGCTCCTCACGTTACCACACAAATACATGTTCTACTCATACGCTGAGTAGGCATAGGCCGGTATCGAACCAAGAACGTTGTGATTCGTAGCTGAACACTCTACCGACTGAGCTAAACCGACCCAATTGGTTGATATGCTGTAAAATCCAACCAACCAACCAACCAGATAACTAACCAACTAGTTGCCATAAGCGAAATGAACTGCAAGGCTTCTATTTTGGAATAAAAATAAAGTAGTGATTGTTTTTTTTTTTTTGTTTTTTTTTTGCGGGTGGTATTTTTCCTGGTGGAGTGGGGGTAGATACGGCCAATGTCCTGATTCTATTGGGAGGCAATAAAATGATAATCAATTAAATAAATAAAAAAATAAAAAAACACGAAAACACGAAAATCGTTTTTTTGTTTATTTAAGTCTTATGTCCATTGTAAAATAAATCAGCGTTAGTAATTTTCTCTTTTTTCTTATTTTTATATTTTATTTGTTGCTTTTGTTTTATTTTTCAATTATTTCTTTTAATTTGATTTACAAATTTTTCTGTTCATTATTTAAATCTCGTTTTTATATTGTTCGCTTTATTTATTCATTTTTTTCGTTTTATCCATTTAGATATTTTCAGACTGTTGCATAGTTTTGCATGGCTCGTGAGATCAAAATCCGAAATAAGGCGACTGTGCCAAATACTCCACTGGGGAGGGCCACCAAATTACACTGGCAGCAAACTTCTTGTATATACTGTATCCCTGCAGAGGGGGTAAAACTCCACCCAAAAAGAGGTTTCCTGGGTATGACAATTGTTGTATAGAAGTTAACACCCCTACAAGATGGACTGGCTCATAGCCTTATAAAAGTCGACGTAGCAGTGATAAAGTCGGGAAAATATATTTGGACGAAATCACTGCGTTTGACAACAGACATTTGACCCTCCTCATTCTTGTACGCTTGTTTTGTGATTGTACTACTTCTTGTTTTTATGTTATAAGTATCTGTTAACACCAGATACAAGTGCTGAATAAAATATATATCAAGCACACTATTTCTCTGTGTATCTTTTACCATCTCAATGATACAACAAGTATAAAAAATGCATTGGAAATGATTTTTACTATAAAAATGCATTAGAAATGATTTTTACTATAAAAATGCATTGGAGATGATTTTTACAATAAAAATGCATTGGAAATGATTTTTACTATGAAAATGCATTAGAAATGATTTTTACTATGAAAATGCATTGGAAATGATTTTTACTATAACAATGCATTGGAAATGATTTTTACTATAACAATGCATTGGAAATGATTTTTACTATAAAAATGCATTAGAAATGTAATAAGTATGTGTTAGCACCAGCTACAAGTGCTGAATAAAATATATATCAAACACACTATTTCTCTGAGTATCTTTTACCACCTCAATGATACAAAAACAGAGGGGGTAAAATTTCACCCAAATGGAGTGTCTTGGGTATGTAAACTTCATTTGTTATTGAGGGACTATTTTAAAGAGCTGGTCAGTATGGAGTATAACTTCATTGCTATTACTCCCAGGTCCACCACGACTCGTGAGATCAAAATTCCAAATAGGGCAACAGTGCCAATTATTCCACTGGGGAGGGCCACCAAATAACACTGGCAGCAAAACGCTTGAACTACTGTATCCCCTGCAGAGGGGGTAAAACTCCACACAAAATGGGGTTTCCTGGGTATGACAATTGTTGTATAGAAGTTAACACCCCTACAAAATGGACTGGTTCATAGCTTTATAAGAGTCGACGTAGCAATGATAAATTCGGGAAAAAATATATTCGGACGAAATCACTGCGTTTGACTACAGACATTTGACCCTCCTCATTCTTGTACGCTTGTCTTGTTAATTGTACTACTTCTTGTTTTATGTTATAAGTATCTGTTAGCACCAGATACAAGTGCTGAATAATATATATATATATCGAGTACACTATTTCTCTGCGTATCTTTTACCACCTCAACGATACAACAAGTATAAAAATGCATTGGAAATGATTTTTACTATAAAAATGCATTGGAAATGATTTTTACTATAAAAATCCATTGGAAATGATTTTTACAATAAAAATGCATTGGAAAGGATTTTTACTATAAAAATGCATTGGAAATGATTTTTACTATAAAAATGCATTGGAAATGATTTTCACTATAAAAGTGCATTGGAAATGCATTGGAAATGATTTTCACTATAAAAGTGCATTGGAAATGCATTGGAAATGATTTTCACTATAAAAATGCATTGGAAATGCTTTTTTACTATAAAAATGCATTAGAAATGATTTTTACTATAAACATGCATTAGAAATGTAATAAGTATCTGTTAGCACCAGATACAGGTGCTGAATAATATATATATCAAGCACACTATTTCTCTGTGTATCTTTTACCACCTCAATGATACAAAAACAGAGGGGGTAAAATTTCACCCAAATGGAGTGTCTTGGGTATGACAATAAACTTCATTTGTTATTGAGGGACTATTTTTAAAGAGCTGGTCAGTATGGAGTATAACTTCATTGCTATTACTCCCAGGTCCACCACGACTCGTGAGATCAAAATTCCAAATAGGGCAACAGTGCCAATTATTCCACTGGGGAGGGCCACCAAATAACACTGACAGCAAAACGCTTTAACTACTGTATCCCCTGCAGAGGGGGTAAAACTCCACACAAAATGAAGTTTCCTGGGTATGACAATAAACCTCATTTGTTATTGAGAGACTATTTTTAAAGAACTGGTCAGTGTGAACCACAACTTCATTGCAATTACTCCCAGATCGACCACGACTCATGAGATCAAAATCCGAAATAGGGTGACTGTGCCAATTATTCCACTGGGGAATAACACTGGCAGCAAAACGCTTGAACTACTGTATCCCCTGTAGAGGGGATCAGACATCACCCAAAATGGGGTTTCCCGAGTATAACAATAAACTTCATTTGTAATTGAGGCACTATTTTTAAAGAGCTGGTCAGTGTGGGCTACAACTTTATTGCCATTACTCCCAGGTCGACCATTACCGGTTGTGTGGCAGTGTTTTGTGAGCCCAAAAGCTTCACTTCTGAAGGTAAGATTTTTATTGAATACAAAAAAAATGTATATTTGTGTAAGACATGGAAATATGTTTATCTTCTTGCCCTTGAAGAACAATAATTCATATAGAAAATACAATGTGTATCCATATTTATATAAATATTAATATTGACTAGCACAAAAAATGCACTCTGGGCAATGTAAAAATTAATTTTTGAAAGTTATTGCCTGAGAGGGTGGGAGTTAAAAATTCAATGTCAGGGAGTTTGTACCATAAGAGAGTAAAAGATTAAAATGATTTGAAATGGAAACTTAGTTCCGATAACTTTAAACATGAGATTTGATAATTTGCTTTAGAAGCATTGTTGAGTAAAGTATATTAAGATTCAATCTATGGATTTAATTACTCTTTTTCTTTCTTTCTTTCTTTCTTTGTCTTTGTTTAATTTTTTCTTACTGTTGTATCATTGAGGTGAAATGATACAGAGAAAAAAAATGAGTGCTCAATGTATTCATTTAGCACCAGTATCCGGTGCTAACGGATACATAGACAAACACAGAATGATTAATTACAAAATAATTAACAAGACAATTTGCAAGAAATAGAAGAGAGTCAAATGCGGTGTAACAAAACACAGTAAGACCAGACTATGAGCCAGGTTATTATCCTCGTACCCCACTTGTACAAAGTCAGGCACAAGGCCCTATTAACGTGGGACCACCTACAAGCCGAGACTCATTGGTGGCGGGTTTAAAAATTGCGTCAATCCCCTCGGCTTTACCCCTCAAGGGGGCGCCTCAGGCACTGGGCAATAAACCCAGCCCTGTCCCTTTAAATCGAGGAGGCAGGTGTTGCCTGGGGGATGGCCCCCTGGGATCGACACTCGTAATTTTTACCCACGTGGTTAAAGAGCCAGACCATCTGGTAGAGTGCTGAAGGGGTGCTAGCTACTCTACAACGCTTCCTTTTTTCTTTGTATCCATCTTTCTTTTTTTCTTTCTTTCTTTTTGTGTGATTGTTTTTCTTTTACTATCTTTTTGTGACTCATTTTTTTTCTTTTTCCTTTTCTTTTTCTTTTGCCCTTTTTCATTTTTTGAATTTCTTTATTTCTTTTAGTGTTGTTTCCATGTTGTTTCCTTTTCTTTCTTATTCTTTTTTCTTTCTTTTTTTCTTTTCCCATTATTTCTGTTTCTTTCTTTTTCTTTCCTTTTCTTTCTTTCTTTCTTTCTTTCTTTCTTATTCTTCAGGTTTTTTTTCTTTATTTTTCTTTTCCCATTATTTCTGATTCTTTCTTTCTTTCTTTCTTTCTTTCTTTTTCTTTTCTTTCTTTCTTTCTTTCTTTCTTTTTCTTTCTTATTCTTTTTTCTTTCTTTTTTTCTTTATGTTTGCTTGTTTTTCTTTTACTATTTATTTCCGTGATTCTCGTTTCTTTCTTTCTTTTTCGTTTCTTTCTTTCGTTCTTATTCTTTTTCTTCCCGTTTTCTTTCTTTCTTTTTCGTTTCCCATTATTTCTGCTTCTTTCTTTCTTCTTTCTTCTTTTCTTTCTTTCTTTATTCTTTCTTTCTTATTTGTTCTACTCGTTTCCTTTCTTTTATTTTCCCATAATTCTGTTTCTTTTCTTTCTTTTTTTCTTTCTTCTTTCTTTCTTTCTTCTTATTCTTTTCTTCTTTTCTCTTCTTCTTTTCTTTTCTTTTCTGTTTCTTTCTCTCTTTCTTTCTTTTCTTTCTTTCTTTTCTTTCTTTTCTTTCTTTCTTTTCTTTCTTTTCTTTCTTTCTTTCTTTTTCTTTCTCATTCTTTCCTTCACGTTTTCTTTCTTCTTTTCTTTTCCCATTATTTTTGCTTCTTTCTTTTTTAGTTATATTTTTACCTTTCCTTCTTTCCCATTTGTGTTCTTTATTCTCTTTCACATTTCTTCCGTTTTCCCTCTCTCATGTTTCTTCTTTCTTTCTTTCTTTCTTTCTTACAAACCCTCTTTCTATTATTATATCCTCTCCCTACCTTCCTCTATTTCTATCACCATTTCTCTCTTTAATCAATTAAGCCCAACGACTTTCTGCTTATCTCAATAAAAACATAATGCAAGATTAATTTCACAGACAAATATTTAACCACTGCCCGTTCGTATCCTCTCATTGAGAGAGAGGGAAGGAGGGAGAGAGAGAGAGA
The DNA here is from genome assembly GCA_023376005.1 of Doryteuthis pealeii. Classification (NCBI taxonomy): domain Eukaryota; kingdom Metazoa; phylum Mollusca; class Cephalopoda; order Myopsida; family Loliginidae; genus Doryteuthis; species Doryteuthis pealeii. The sequence continues at coordinate 1,693,010 of CM042174.1, forward strand.
GAGAGAGAGAGAGAGAGAGAGAGAGAGAGAGAGAGAGAGAGAGAGAATGTGTGTGTGTCTGTCTGAATGAGAGGGAAAGATGGAGCGTATGTATGTCATGTGTGTGCTTGAGAGAGAGAGAGATAGATAGAGGAGAGAGAGAGAGAAGAGAAGAGAGAGAGAGAGAGAGAGAGAGAGAGAAATTGTGTGTGTGTGTGTGTGTTATATGTGAACGAAAGACAGGAGAGAGTACGTTTGTGTGTGTGTGAGAGAATTTGTGAGAGAAAGAGTTTCTTGTGTGTGTATGTGTGTGTGTGTGAGGGTGCGTGAAAGAGAGAGAGAGAGAGAGAGAGAGAGAGAGAGAGAGAGAGGGAGAGAGAGAGAGAGAGAGAGATTGTGTGTGTGTGAAAGAAAGACAGGAGGAAGCGCATTTGTGTGTGTGAGAGAGAATTTGTGAGAGAGAAAAGAGAGTTTCTTGGGTGTTTATATGTGTATGTGGGTGCGCACGCGCGTGTGGGTATGTGTGGGTGAGAGAGAGAGAGAGAGAGAGAGAGAGAGAGAGAGAGAGAGAGAGAGACGGGGGGGGGACTAAGCATGACGATAAAAAAGATCTCAATTTCCAGTGAGGAGTTGATATCTTATTGCTCGACAAGACATTAAATTTCCAAACCAAATAAAAGTTCAAAACGAGGCAATGTCCCTATGCTAATATATGCCTCATGCTCCTTGTATGTAACGATGAACGGACGTGAAAGAGACGATTAATAATCGATATATTACCGATCGATCTCAGATGGCTTTAAAGGTCTGCATTACGCATTATTCAAACTAGCAAATATATGCACCCTCCGGGTGCAAGTATTTAAGTTTTGATATAATAAAATATCATATTAAATTAGAAAGGCTAATGAAACTGACTAAGAATGCATATAAAAAGATCTGCAACGGAGGGGTATAATCGAAAAATAGAACAACTTTGAAACTAATTATTCCATCATTTTCCATTACTCCCCTCTTTCATTGGTAAATTTTCCTAATTTAACTATTTAGTTAAAATAGGAAGTAAAGGATAATATTACAGTTATTTCTTCTTGTAAATAAACTTCTTGTAAGATTTATCCACGAAATTTTTGTTTATATTTCTTAAGATAAAACCAAACAATTAGAAATCAATAATACCAAGCACATATTTATTAAAATAAAATTTTAAATATCAATATGCAAATTAGCCTTCTCGTTCAAACTGTAAACCGCTATTTTGTTGTATAGATAAATACAATTGAACGTTATTAGTACGTAGATATGGTCAACAGTATTAATAATGTAATACAATTTTTATTAATAACTGAAGGTTTAAAAGAATGAAATCATGGAGAATTTGACGTAAATAATTAAGGGAATTGTGACTTGAGTAGTAATATAGTTTCGGTTACAGACAGAAAAACACACAATCTCCATTATAATAAAATATGTACTGATTGATTTTAACGGCCTATCAAATGGTCTAGGGTTATTTTATGCATAGAGGTTAGAGAATCACCTACCTTTTAAAAAGGTAAAAATAAATCTATCTATATCTATATATACATTTACCCACCCCTCCGCACGAGCAGGATGCGACACAAGGTCAATTTCTTAAGCGGAGGTTTGAATTCAGAGTTTTCCTTCTCCTAGACCGGTTGCCTAACCAAGGTTAAAGAGCCCAGTCTGCCCTACTATTTACCCATAGCTGGAGGGAGATTAGGATTCATACCTTTCCCAAGGATATTAGCGCTAAATGAAATGCAATTACCACGTCCAGGATTTGAACTCGGGGCGACGAGTCCATTTCTCATGACTTTAACCATTACACCACCCGCTTCCTATCTAAATAGTTATTTATAAGCGTAGCTTAGATGCGGCACAAGGCCAGCAGTATGGGGCACCCAGTAAACATCGAACTCACTAACAATGGTTTGGTAATCTAGCTTGCTAACCATTAAGCTACATGAGGGTCCATAGATTGTGGGTATAGTTATTCACTAAGTTTAGCTTAGATGCTACACAAGGACAGAATTATGGGACACCCAGTGAGAAACGAACTCACTAACAATGGTCTGCTAATCTAGTTTGCTAACCATTATAGTTATTTACTAAGCTTAGCTTAGATGTGGCACAAGGCCAGAAGTATGGGGCGCCCAGTGAGAATGGAACTCACTAACAATGGTCTGCTAATTAGTTTGCTAACCATTACACCACATGAGGTGACCTTACTTATTTACTAAGCAAAGATTAGATATGGCACAAGGCCAGAAGTATCGGGCGCCCAGTGAGAATGGAACTCACTAACAATGGTCTGCTAATCTAGTTTGCTAACCATTATACCACGTGAGGTGCCCTTAGTTATTTACTAAGCAAAGCTTAGATATGGCACAAGGCCAGAAGTATGGGGCGCCCAGTGAGAATCGAACTCACTAACAATGGTCTGCTAATCTAGTTTGCTAACCATTACACCACATGAGGTGCCCTTAGTTATTTACTAAGCAAAGCTTAGATATGGTACAAGGCCAGAAGTATGGGGCGCCCAGTGAGAATGGAACTCACTAACAATGGTCTGCTAATTAGTTTGCTAACCATTACACCATATGAGGTGCCCTTAGTTATTTACTAAGCAAAGCTTAGATATGGCACAAGGCCAAAAGTATGGGGCGCCCAGTGAGAATCGAACTCACTAACAATGGTCTGCTAATATAGAGGATAAGAGATGACGTTTTTACACAATTTAGGAAGGAATTCTTTTCAGAGCTAATCAGTTTGAACAAGAATCGTAAATAAATAGACGAACACTAAACAGTAAACAAAAAATGTAACATTGCTTTTAAGTTGTTCATTTTTATTATTCTCGTTTGTATTTTTTCTTTTATTTGTCTTGTATTTACTTTTATGGTAATGTAATAAGTAATTGAGAGTTACTTCCCCTGTTTTATTATTACCTCCCCTTTCTGGGAATCTTTAGCTTTCTGAAAGTATATGAACTCCCTAGAAAACTGCAACTGTATTCTAAGTAGAATAAAGCTTTCTCAAGTCCGACCGTGTGTGTTCATTTATTATTACAGGTATTTTGTCATTTGTTATCCTTTTTATTTCTTAATCATTTTCAAATTAAATGTTAATGTATATTTTTGCCTACTTTTAGCCACTCACCGTGGCACTCCACCACACTCACGTAAAGTACAAAAACCGATGGTTAGTTCATTATAATTGAGCAGAAGAACTCAGAATACAATAATATTATGACTTAATTCGAATAGAATAAGTCCTGAGGTGAATAGTTAGTGAACTTTATATATATTATATATATATATATATATATATATATATATATATATGATGATTCTATTGTGATATCTAAGACACACTGTATTATTATTGTATGATCCAGTATGTATAAATACAGTGAATCTTTAAATCACTACAGAGAGCTCAATGTATGATAATCTTTTTAGATTATATACTGATCAACTTAGATTATATACTGATCAACTTTATTATGGAATAACGGTGATGAGTTTTTCCTTCCTTTCAAAGATAAATATTGCTCTGTATATAATCTAAAAAGATTATTATACATTGAGCTCTCTGTAGTGATTTAAAGATTCACTGTATTTATACATACTGGATCATACAATAATAATACAGTGTGTCTTAGATATCACATTTAGAATCATTCCTTACTACCAAGTTTTGGATACCTCACACTCACACACACACACACACACACACACACATATATATATATATGTATATGTAAGTAAAGTAAAGTCGACGGGGCGGCCTAAAGTCGGTATCAGCCAGTCAGCGAGGGAGTCTATCCCCTTTTCAATAGCGCTAGACCAAGGAGATTGTTTTAGCATCTGAGGTGGAGCGCCACACCTACCATCAGCTCCTTACTTTACCGCACAGATCCCTGTGCTACTCATACGCTGAGTTGGCGGGGACCGGTATCGAACTAGGAACCTTGTGGTTTATAGCCGAACGCTCTACCGACTGAGCTAACCCGGCCCCTGGTGAGTCAAAAAGTAATTCCAGGTATAATTACCAACACAGGAACATGTATCATACATCAAAATGAAGCTGGTCCTCTATGAATAACATCCCTACTTCTCCACATAGTCTCCGTTTCTCTCAATAGCAATGTTCCACCTTCGAATGAGAGCATGTGTCCCTGCTCAGTAAAGTTCTGTTGACTGTTCTTTGAGCCATTTCGTCACTCCCGATTTCACTTCCTCGTCACTGGAATAATGTCTTAATCGAGATGAAAAAGGGGTGCCTAAAGGTCATATGGTCAGAAAATTCTAATGAAGAATATCTGATATAGTTCTTAATATACTCCTTATTTTGGAACCAAACGATGTTAATTCACGTTAAGTGGTTACAATTCATGAGAGGTCATGAATTGTGAACAGACCTGTAGCTACGAATATTCAAACACTTTTTCATGGGACCGAAGAGATGATAGTCTGTAGACGCTAAATCTGGTGAGTATGGAGAATGCGATAAAGTTTTCCACCAGAATGAAACGATTTTCTCCCTTGCCCTGATGCTTGTGTGTGTGGTCGAACATTGTCATGCAGAAGGAGAGCATTGTCGATTGGCAAGTCGGGTCTTAATCGTCGGATTCTTGCTCTGAGCCTCATTAGGGTCTTAATGACGGCCTTAGTTTTCTGAAAAAAATTATCATAGAATAAAGAGAATGGTATTAATTTTTGACACACCCTCGTATATATACATATATATATATATATATATATATATATGTGTGTGTGTGTGTGTGTGTGTGTGTGTGTAATTGTGTGTGTGTGCATGTGTGTGTGTGTGTGTTACTTTTTTAAGAACCATCTCACCTCCTTTACATTCAAGGCGACAGTTTTTGCACCTTCCACATAAACATCGACAACCATATTTATTTTTTGCACCTTTTTTAGACACAAACGTAATTTACGCGAGAAAATATGTAGAGAACCTAGAGAGAGAAAATAATAATAATAATAATAATAATAATAATAATAATAATAATAAGAAGAAGAAGAAGAAGAAGAAGAAGTTAGAGAAAAAAAATGATAAGTCCGAAATGTGCGGAACTATTTTCAGCCGACAGCCATCTTTGCTTGGACGCACTGTCCATCATCTGGCCTTAGCCTTTTATAGGTTAGTCAGCTAGCGAACGAATAAAAAAAGAAGAAAGAAAAAAAGAAGAAAGAAAAAAGAAGAAAAATCCCCCCCCCAAAAAAAAAAAGAAAAAAAAAAAGAAATGAACTCCGACTGAGTAAAAAGCATTTGCGGTGAGAGCAAAACATCAGTCTTAGACGAACGAGCTAGTCACGTGGTAACGGAAGAAAAAAAATGGCGGGTGTTCCTGAAGTAAATGACACGAGGTCAGATGTGAAAGTCTTTAGGTTTTTTTTTTATTTCTTCTTTAATTCTTAAGCTTTTTATTTTATTTTTTATTTTTAGATATCATGCTAGTCGTTCCTTGGTTGGCGCTTTTATAAGCATCGAAAGTAAATGCATTAAAAATAAATAAGTCAGTTGGTTTTCTAACCAATCTGCCCTATCGTACTTTTCTGCTATAAGGATCAAGTGACAACATTTCTTCTTCAGACCTAAACTCGACTACAGTAAACCACACACTGAAGAAAATTCTAATGAAGAATATTTGTATGAGGTTTGACTACTTCTGATATAGTTCTTAATATGCTCCATGAAATTGAGATCCGTCAATTTAGAATCAGAGTCAATTTATATATATATATATATATATATATATATATATATGTCTGTGTGTGTGTGTGTGTGTGTATAGTTAATATGTGTCATTATCATTAGGTTTAACTTTATAAAAGGGGTTGGGTGTTTGTTTGCCATAAGAGCAATTTGAAGAATATTGTCGAAACAATCTTATAGGTGTTAGGGCTTGACTTGGCTTAACTTTGGAACCTGAAGTAAATGACGCGAGGTCAGATGTGAAAGTTTTTAGTTTTTTTTTGTTAGGGTTAGAAAATGTGGGCCATATTACCTTTAGGCACCCCTTTTTGATCTCGATTAAGAAAGGACATGTTTTGCTTTTACACCGTCAATATCCGGGTGTTTGTTAGGGATTAGGGGTTATGGTTAGGGGTTATGAGAGGTCATGAATTGTGAACAGACCTGTAGCAACGAATATTGAAATTGAGGCCTGTCAATTTAGAATCAGAGTCAATATATATAGAGGTTCTTCACGGAACGAATGAACATGCTACTATCAAACACACTCGCCTACCCGGATTTTAACAGCATGTTAAACCCACTATAACACTTGAACATTTATAACTCTTCTATAATGCTCCCTTTCTAATAATGTATCAACAATTGCTTCAAATAATAAATTTTCTCCTGAAGATGACCGGAGGTCGAAACTAGTTGAGATTAAACAACATACAAGAAATATTCCTGATTGTCTTAATAATAATTTTTGTTCACACATATATATATATATATATATATATATATATATATATATATATATATATATATATATATCTGTGTGTGTGTGTATATATATAGCTGGTATATATAGGGTTGGGTGTTTGTTTGCCATAAGAGCAATTTGAAGAATATTGTCCGAACAATCATATAGGTGCTAGGGCTTGACTTAACTTAACTTTGGAAACTGAAATAAATGACACGAGGTCAGATGTGAAAGTCTTTAGGTTTTTGGTTTCTTCTTTAATTTTTAAGCTTTTTATTTTTATTTTTTATTTTTAGATATAATGTTAGTCGTTCGTTGGTTGGCGCTTTTATAAGTATCGAAGTAAACGCATAAAAAATAAATAAGTCAGATGGTTTTCTAACCAATCTGCCTATCGTAGTTTTCTGCTATAAGGATCAAGTGACAACATTTCTTCTTTAGACCTAAACAGTACACGATACCCTGAAGAAAATTCGGGCCATATTATCTTTAGGCACCCCTTTTTGATCTCGATTAAGAAAGGACATGTTCTTCATTTACTCCGTCAATATCCGGTTGTTTTTTTAGGTATTAGGGGTTATGGTTAGGGTTAGAGGTTAGGGTTAGGGTTAGGGGTTAGGGGTTAGTTTTATAATTAAAAAAATCGAAAAATCGTCTGTTAAAACAACCGGATATTGACGGTGTAAATGAAGAACATGTCCTTTCTTAATCGAGATCAAAAAGGGGTGCCTAAAGATCATATGGTTCTAATGAAGAATATTTGTATGAGCTTTGACTACTTCTGGTATAGTCCTTAATATGCTCCTTATTTTGAAACCAAGCCATGTTCCTTCTGTTACAATTTTTTGGGGCCGTCCTTTAGGCTTCAAGCAAGAGCGCTGTCCAGGGGAGATCCTGTGTGTTAAGCAGAGCGTGATCCTTAGTGAAGCATCCTTTGGTTATTCCTTGGTGCTCCTCAGTCTTACAGGTCCTTCGCCAATGATTGCAAATAGACGTCTGTCAGTATTAGCGATTAAGTAGTTAAGAAACCACGTATTCGGGCTGTTGATTCGGACTGTTTAAACCACGTGACTTCCTTTAGTCTATAAATTTAAGTGGGTATTGCAGCACATCTTATATACCAAAGTAGGAAGCGCGTGGTGTAATGGTTAAAGTCATAGTAAATGGACTCGTCGCTCCGAGTTCAAATCCTGGACGTGGTAATTGCATTTCATTTGACGCTTATATCCTTGGGAAAGATATGAATCCTACTCTCCCTCCAGCTATGGGTAAATAGTAGGGCAGACTGGGCTCTTTAACCTTGGTTAGGCAACCGGTCTAGAAGAAGGAAAACTCTGAATTCAAACCTGCTGCACTCCGCTTAAGAAATTGACCTCGTGTCGCATCCTGCTCGTGCGGAGGGGTTGGTATATATATATATATATATATATATATATATATATATATATACCAAAATATTCCAACACATTCACGTAAAATAAGTAAAGTTGTCGGGGTGGCCTAAAATCGGTACCAACCAGACAGCGGAGAGTCTATCCCCTTTTCACTAGCGCTAGACAAAGGAGATTGTTTTTGCGTCTGAGGTGGAGCCCATTAACTACCATCAGCTCCTTACTTTACCACACAGACCCCTGTGCTAGTCCTACTCTGAGCTGGCGAGGACCGGTATCGAACCAGGAACCTTGTGATTCCAAGTCGGACATTCTACCGACTGAGCTAAACCGGCCCTTCACATACCTAGGTAGTAATATCTTATCAACAGAAAGCGATGTTAATGGACTTATAGGGATGGCAAGAAAACAAGTGCGAACTCCTCATCCTCTCTTCTTACTCTGTCTCTCTCTCTGCCTCTCAACCCGATATGTTGAACGGGTATATAGAAATAATCTCCCGTGGTTATCTTAGAAGATACACCTTCACGAAAATACAACTCTTTGAATGTTTGAGATAAGGCTTGATGATTAGTATTATCTGCGTTATTCGGATTATTGTCTTCATCTTTATTGTTATTTGTACAAGGTTTGGGCCGATATGTCCAACGGCCTTCTTCGGGTATTTCTTGGACTGAATAAAGGGTTAAGTTCAAGTTCCGTGATGGTTCCCGATTACGACAAGAAAGTTCCCGAGTTCGAATAGAAGGTTCCCGAGTCCGACAAAAAATACCTGAAGAAAGCTGGAGGGCATATCGGCCGAAACGTTGTACAAATAACAATAAAGATGAGGACAGTAGTCCGAATAACGCAGATAATACAACTCTTTGACTTTTACAACCATTGGGACATGTTTCTAGTTCTAAAGATACGCATGTTTCGACATAAAGAGTCATAAAGTATGGATTAAAAAGAAACCCCAAAATACATTTGCCAATTCTCATTATTTAGGTACTATATGAGGAGAGAGAGAGAGAGAGAGAGAGAGAGAGAGAGAGAGAGAGAGAGAGAGAGAGAGAGAGAAGAAATCAAAGCATAGTCTCTGTTGGCTGGTTGGTTGGTTGGATTTTACGGCATGTCAACACTTTGGTTATTTTATACCAGAGGCGTTTTTGTTTTATTCATTCTTGTTGGGTATTCAAATTTTTAAACACATTTTTAAAACTTATTTTTTCATATTTTTTAACAATAGATGGGACCCCAACAGCTATTACCACTCCGGATCAGTGTGGACCTTCCAACTAAAAGGGAGATTACTCTTGTTTTGTATTTTTTAAATCCAAAGGTTTTTGCCTGAAAATGTGCTGGAGTAAATAAAGTCATGTTAGAGAAGAAGAAGAGTTCTTTCAATGACGTAATTTTGACTCCATCCTTAAGCATCACGGGTCACAGTTAGGCCCATTTGGGGGAGACTTACCCTCTGTAGAGGTACAGTTGGTGCATTCTAACGTCCCAGCCGACAAGGCGGATGAAATTTTGTAAGATACCTACAGTATTCAAGTCCATGAAGATTTAGTAAGCCTAACATGTGTTAGGGAGAGTTATCTCCCCCTAACGATTCGAACCGGACTCTCTAAAGAGGAGGAGGAAAAAGACTGCACAGCAGATCAGAACCGAGCAGGTGACACGCGTATCCTAACATCAAGCAGAACTCTTATTCAAACCCATCCACTGTATTCCCTGTCAGTGAAGAATAAATAAAACAAGTATTGTTATTGTTAACAATTTCCCTGTTTTTATTATCATTTCTGTTATTCCTACATCTCGGATACAACAACAGGATAGTTAATTTAAATGATATCAGAACGTCAAATTCAAGTACTATCGACAGACTTGATAAAATTCCTTCACGGGCCGGATCTGGCCCGGGGGCCGTAGTTTGATGACTCCTGTCTTAGAAGCTGCTCCTTCTCTAAAATACTACTCTGAGTTTTACAGCCTTTGGAACATGTCTCTAGTTTTAAAGGTGCGCATGTTTCGACATAAAGAGTCATAAAGTATGGATTAAAAAGAAAAAAAGACATTTGCCAATTCGTTGGATCAAGTGATCATTAACGAAAACAATAAATGTTAATTGCTTTATTTGCTCGTCTGTAAAGGGTTTTTGGAAATAAAGTCATGTTAGAGAAGAAGGAGACATCTTTCAATGACGTCATTTTGACATTGTGTCTTTAAACTTGAAATTATTTGAGACTTTAACCTGGAAAAGGCAATTAAATGACACAGCAGAGGAGAGATTAAATTGTAATAAGATTCGAAAAGGATATTTATTGACTTTAGGCGAATTTAGAACGAGAACATAAATGCTCATCTAAAAAAGAGAAACATCTTTTCAAAAAACTTGTACAGTTCATTATTTACACGTATCGGACTATTTTACCCATCTTGTTTGTAATATACACAACGTTTTGGCCCCTATACACTCCGGTCTTCTTCGGGTGTTTTTTGTCGTGGGAGATTTTCACTATAATAATGCATTGGAAATGATTGTTACTTAAAGACGGTTTAGAAATTATTTTTATTATAAAAATGTATTGGTCACTATACTTACTATAAAAATGCATTGGAAATGGTTTTTGATATAAAAATGCATTAAAAATGATTCTTACTATAAAATGCACTGGAAATGATTTTAACTATAAAAATGCATTGGAAATGATTTTCAATATAAAAATACATTAGAAATGATTTTTACAATGAAACTATTATAAAGATGCATTGGAAATGATTCTTAGTATAAAAATGCATTGGAAATAATTTTTACTATAAAATGCATTAGAAATGATTTTTACTATGAAAATGTATTAGAAATAATTTTTATTATAAAAATTCACTGGAAATGATTTTACTATAGAATGCATTGGAAATTATTTTATTATAAAAATGTACTTGAAGTGATTTTTATTATAAAATGCATTGGAATTGTTTTTCACTATAAAAATCTATTGGAAATGATTTTTATTATAAAAATGCATTGCAATTGATTTTCACTATAAAATTTATTGGAAGAGATTTTTTATTTTTGGAAGAATCATATAGCTGCTAGGGCTTGACATGGCCAGCCATTTCTGTCCAGCTGATAATCATATAATTATCTGTGTCATATAACAGTGAAATTTCAGATTCTACTGCTTCCTTTTTCATAAAATTTCACAAATGGAATCGTTAGGATTCTTTCACTAAATCTTTTAAATTAATATTGTCAGTTCCAATTTTTCGATTACCTCCCTTGAATTTAGGTCTTCACTTCACCGATAGGAAACTTAAACTTCTCGAAAAAAAATTGATACGAAGTTGAATCCTGCTGTCTATTTTTTATTGTTCATCTGAAGAATTTATTTATTTCTTTTGAATTTCTTGCAGCAATCTACAAAAGTGTCAAATGTAAATCTGAAAAGAATTGTGTCAAATTACAATTTTCTTCTTCTTTCTTTTACCAATTCTTGACAATTAAGATTTTTATTATAAAAATGCCTCGGGAATGATTTTTACTATAAAATGCATTGGAAATGATTTTTACTATCAAACTGTATTAGAAATGATTTTTATCATAAAAATGCATTGGACATGATTCTTAGTAGAAAAATGCACTGGAAATGATTTTACTATAAAAAATGAATTGGAAATGATTTTTACTATAAAAGAGCATTGGAAATGATTTTTACTCTAAAAATGAACTGGAAATGATTTTTACTATAAAAAAGCATTGGACATGATTTTTACTATAAAAATGCATCGGGAATAATTTTTAAAGCATTGGAAAGGATTTTACCATAGAATGCATTGGAAATTATGTTTACTATAAGAATGCTTAGTAATGGTATTTACTATGAAACTGTATTAGAAATGATTTTTATTATAAAGATACATTGGAAATGATTCTTACTATAAAAATGCATTGGAAATGATTTTTACTATAACAATGCATTGGAATTGATTTTGACTATAAAAATGCATTGGACATGATTTTTACAATGAAAATGCATTGGAAATGGTTTTTACTATAAAAATGCATTGGAATTGATTTTGACTATAAAAATGCATTGGAATTGATTTTGACTATAAAAATGCATTGGACATGATTTTTACAATGAAAATGCATTGGAAATGGTTTTTACTATAAAAATGCATTGGAATTGATTTTGACTATAAAATGCATTGGAATTGATTTTGACTATAAAATGCATTGGACATGATTTTTACAATGAAAATGCATTGGAAATGGTTTTTACTATAAAAATGCATTGGAATTGATTTTGACTATAAAAATGCATTGGAATTGATTTTGACTATAAAAATGCATTGGAAATGATTCTTACTATAAAAATGCATTGGAATTGATTTTCACTATAAAATGTATTGGAAAAGATTTATTTTTTATTTTTGGAAGAATCATATAGGTACTAGGGCTTGATATGGCCTGCCGTTTCTGTCCCACTGATAATCCAATAATTATCTGTGTCATAATAATGCTGAATTTTCTGATTCTACTGCTTCCTTTTTCATAAAATTTCACAAATAGAATCATTAAAACTCTTTCACTAGATCTTTTAAATTAATATTGTCAGTTCCAATTTTTCGATTACCTCCCTTGAATTTAGGTCTTCACTTCACCGATAGGAAACTTCTCTAAAAAAAAATTGATACGAAGTTGAATCCTGCTGTCTATTTTTTATTTTTCATCTGAAGAATTTATTTATTTCTTTTGAATTTCTTGCAGCAATCGACAAAAGTGTCAAATGTAAATCTGAAAAGAACTGTGTCAAAGACACAATTACAGAACTTCAGGAAAATTCTAAAGACAATTTTTTCTTCTTTCTCTTACCAATGCTTGACAATTAAGATAGTGTGGGATAAATATACATACACATGTACACACACATACACACACACACACACACACACACACACATATATATATGTATATATATATATATATAAGAATAAATATATCTTAGTATGAATACACACACACACATATATATATGTATATATATATATATACAATAATTCATATATATATAAAATGTATAATTCATGGTTATATATATATATATATATATATATATATATATATATATATATATATGAGAAGTAGATACACAAGCGATGTGTTTATGATATGGCTTTTTTAGCCAACATTTTTTGGGAGAATATGTGCTTAATTTAAGTCGTACCTGATTTTGAAAGTTAATTAATTAATCATTAATTAATTAGGCGGGCATACCTATTTAAATGTAAGGCTAAATTTTTCTCGATTTGTTTAGCCTTACATTTAAATAGGTATGCCCGCCTAATTAATTAATTATTAATTAATTAACTTTCAAAATTAGGTACGATTTCAATTAAGCACATATTCTCCCAAATATATATATATATATATATATATATATATATATATATATATATAAATAAGTTATATATATATATATATATATATATAATATATATATATATATATATATTCCAAGTGTATTAGCGCTAAGTGAAATGCAATTACCACATCCAGAATTTGAATATATATATATATATATATATATATATATATATATATATAATGGTTAAAATCATGGGAAATGGACTCGTCGCCCCGAGTTCAAATTCTGGATGTGGTAATTGCATTTCACTTAGCGCTAATACTTTTGGGAAAGGTATGAATCCTATTCTCCCTCCAGCTATGGATAAATAGTAGGTCAGACCGAGCTATTCAACTTCGGTTAGGCAATCGGTTTAGGAGAAGGAAAAATCTGAATTTTAACCTATTAAACTGCGCTTAAAAATGAACTTGCATCACATTCTACTTGTGCGGACGTGGTGGTATATAATATATATATATATATATATATATATATATATATATATATATATATTTATTTATTTTACAATGTTTTCACAGATCAATGTTCATTATTAACAGCGACCACGGTTTCATGCTAAATAGCAATCATCAGGCTGTCGAAACCGTGGTCGCTGTTAATAATGAACATTGATCTGTGAAAACATTGTAAAATAAATAAATATTAGCTCTTACAAACTGTGATTGAGCACTGTATTTTTCTTTGTTTCATCGCAAAAAAATTTGTTTTTACATATACCTATATATATATATATATATAATATATATATATATATATATATATATATATATATTAAATGGAAATTGGAAATGAATCCGACAATATGAGGAAGAATGAATAAAGAAAAGAAAGAATGGAATGGATAATAAATGTATCCCTGCCCCGTAAAATTCTGTTGACTGTTCTTTGAGCCACTTCTTCACTTTTTTCACAGATTTCACTTCCTCATCACTGGAATAATGTTTGCCTCTCAAACCCTCTTTCATTCGACCCCATGAATGGGCGTTCGAGAGGCAAACATTGTTCACAATCATTTTAAATAGGCAAACACTTCATATTTAGCTGCAATACTGAAACTGGATCAAGATGGATTTGGGATTATTTTTTTATTTTTATAACTCCATACAGTATTTTTGCAGTTTAAATCTCTCAGTATGACAAAAGGCTTGGCAAGATGTTGTATTAAATTGTTGAGGTAATTTTCGTTGATAGAATTAAGTGGTAGGACATCATCATCATCATCATTATCCTCATCATCATCATAATCATGAAAGTCTCTCGCCAACCTTCTCTATCATTCATTGTCCCTGGGAAGTCCTCTGCGCAGCATCCAGTATCCGTGCAGAGCTGGTCAATGAGAGTCCTTGCTGGGCGGCCCACATTAGGATATCATCATCATCGTCATCATCATCATTATAATGTCGGGCAATTAACACGGATATCCATAAAAATCTCTCGCCAACCTTCTCTATCATTCATTGTCCCTGGGAAGTCCTCTGCGCAGCATCCAGTATCCGCGAAGAGCTGGTCAATATAGTTTCTTGCTGGGCGGCCCACATTAGCATGTCCATGTGTTGGATTCCACAGGAGAACGTCGCTTATGAGCTCGTTCTTGCAGTGTCCAGTATGTCCATCTCATTCGAATGGTCTATAAGATAGGGGCAGGTGGCGATACAGCTGCTTCATTGTGGGGTGCTGTTTCCACGACTTGTTTAAGATCGCACGCAGCATTCTTGTGCAGCTCCTATCTAGCGTATTCTCCAGGCGCCTCGTTAGGGTCCAGGTAGTGCAGCCATACAGCAGCACTGATACAACCACAGCTTGGAAGATATGTCATTTTAACTTGTCAGTGATGTCGTATTTCCATATGACTAATAATCTGTTTATAGCCGACCATGTCTTCCCTATCCGTGCATTAACATCGATGTATAGGGTACAACTGCCATTGCAACCAAGATCATAGAAGGGGTCATTGCACACTCGGTTTTCCGGTTAACGCCGGGGCCCAGCGAGCCTCGGCCGCTGGACTTGTCGAGAGTTTAATAATAGCGTCGATCCCAAGGGGCTACACTCCCAGGCAATACTTGCCCCCTTGACTTAAAGGGGCAGGGCTGGGTTTATTGATCAGTGCCTGAGGCGCCCCTTTGAGGGGGAATGCCGAAGGGATCGACGCAATTTTTGTTCTTTCCCACCCATGAGCTTCGGCTTGTAGGTAGGCCCACGTTAAAACGAGGCCTTGTGCCCAGCCCATACAAGTGGGGTATGAGGCAAATACCTCCCCATAGAAGGGGTTCAAGCAAAGAATCTAGAGGCAACGCTCCTATTTGTAGATTCTCCAAGGCATTTGATTCCATACACAGAGGGAAAAATGGAACAAATACTACTAGCATACGGTCTCTCGAAAGAAACTGTTGCTGCTATAATGATACTCTACAAAGACACTAAATCAATGGTACGCTCACCTGATGGCGACACAGATTTCTTTGACATCGCCGCTGGTGTCCTACAAGGATATACATTAGCACCATATATATTTATAATATGCCTAGATTATGTACTCTGAACATCATTAGATACCATAAAAGAAAAAGGTTTCACAATAAATAGGACAAGAAGCAGGCAATATCTCTCACAAGCAGTCACAGATGCAGACTACGCTGATGACCTTGCACTTCTTGCAGATACACAGGCACAGGCTGAATCACTACTGCATAGCCTGGAGGAGGCAGCAAAGAATATCGGCTTCTATGTGAACTCCGATAAAACTGTGTTCTTGAGTTTCGAAAAGAAAGGAGACATCTCCACACTCGACGGTAAGCCAGTAGAACAATTCACATACCTAGGTAGTAATATCTCATCCACAGAAAGCGATATTAATACACGAATAGGAAAGGCATGGTCGGTCACAAACAAATTATCAGTCATATGGAGGTCCGATCTCTCAAACCATCCGAGTGAGACGGGCTAGGCATGAAGGACACTGCTGGAGAAGCAAGGACGAGCTTATAAGCGACGTTCTCCTGTGGAAACGAACACATGGTGTGGGTCGCCCACCAAGGACCTACATTGACCAACTATGCGAGGATGCTGGTTGCTGCGCAGAAGACCTCCCAAGGGCAATGAGTGTAGGGAAGTTTGGCGGGAGATTGTCATAGATATCCGTGCTGCTTGCGCGACATGATGATGATGATGATGATGATGATGATGGGGAACAATTATTGATAGTTCTGTGTAAGGTTGCCTTGACAGCTATCACTCGCAGATTAATTTTGCTTTGGGGGATGTCATTCCTAATTAACACCGATACGAACCCGAAGGCCACGAGACCGGTGTTATGTATGTGGTTGTAGCTTTCAAAGATTTTGATATTTATCTTGTCGTTTTCTTTCAGAAATGTTGGTTGTTTGTACTGCTTAATCACCACCAGACTTCCATCCTTAAGCATCACGGGTCGCCAGCCACGACCAACGGATGGCCTCATCAGAGGGTTACCCTCTGCAGAGGTGCAGTCGGGTATTCTACTGCTCTGGACGACAGGACGGCTTCGTAAACGGGTTGGGTAGATAACTACCACTGGATATAGTTTCGTCTTATACTCATGACAATTCTTTTGTAATTAAATTATCATACTGTGGTGTATCCACAGGTCATGCTAGTCAAGATTATTATACTTTTTACATATTGAACTATTTTAATAGCTCTTAAGTAAACATATCAAATGTTGTAATAATTAAATTATCATACTGTTGTATATTCACAGGTCCTGCTAGTCAAGATTATTATACCTTTTACACATTGAACTATTTTAATAGCTCTTAAGTAAACATATCAAATGTTGTAATAATTAAATTATCATACTGTGGTATATCCACAGGTCCTACTAGTCAAGATTATTATACTTTTTACATATTGAACTATTTGCTATAGTTCTTAAGTAAACACATCAAACATTGTGATAATTAAATCATTATACTACAGTATATCCACAGGTCCTGCTAGTCAAGTTCTTAAGTAAACATATCAAATGTTGTAATGATTAAATTATCATACTGTTGTATATCCACACGTTCTGCTAATCAATATTATTATACTTTTTACATATTGAAATATTTAGCAATAGCTCTTAAGTAAACATATCAAACGTTGTAATGATTAAATTATCATAGTGTGGGATATCCACAGGTCCTGCTAGTTTATAATGGTTACTGATTGGTTTGTTTGTTTGTTGGTTGGTTGGTTGGTTGGTTTTATGTGACCACTAATTGACTTTAAGAATGCAGAAGTCATTTTGACATAACCTGGAGTTTTGGAAATCCCCGGAGGCTTGCTGGCACTCAGACTTCAATTATAATAAAAAAAAACAGTAACAAAAAATAACACAATAAAAACGTACTTGTTAAAGCTTCTGTGAAAAAATCACAACAATAATAATAATAATAATAATAATAATAATAATAATAATAATAGCAGCAACAACTTAAAAATAATGGCTACCAACTGAACGAGGCTGGAATCTATTGATTATCTAATTTAATTACTGAAGACAACTTCCTTTTGAAATCGCGTCAGTAATTTAGAGGAATTATTATAAACATGGCAAAAATAATGCGTGGCGCGAAATTAAAGACATGCGCAGTGGGAGGATTTTTTTAAATAATAATAATAATAATAATAATAAGAATAAGAAGAAGAAGAAGAAGAAGAAGAAGAAGAAGGAGGAGGAGAATGTAAAGAAGAAGAAGGAGAAAGACAGAGAACGCAAAGAAGAAGAAGAAGAATATAAAGAAGAAGAAGAAGAAGAAGAAGAAGAAGAAGAAGAAGAAGAAGAAGAAGGAAGATAATGTAAAGACGAAGAAGGAGAAAGAAAGAGAACGTAAAGAAGAAAAATAAGATAAACAATGCAAAGAAGAAGAAGAAGAAGAAGAAGAAGAAGAAGAAGAAGAAGAAGAATGTATAGACGAAGAAGGAGAAAGAGAACGTAAAGATGAAGAAGAAGAATGAAAGAGAATACAAAGAAGAAGAAGAAGAAGAAGAAGAAGAAGAAGAAGAATGCAAAGAAGAAAAAGAAGAATGAAACAGAATTTAAAGAAGAAAAGAAAGGAAAAGAATGAAAGAGAATGAAAAGAATAAGAAGAAGATTAAGAAGGAGGAGGAGGAGGAGGAGGAGGAGAAGAAGAAGAAGAAGAGAATGTAAAGACAAAGAAGAAGAAAGAAAAAGAACATAATGAAGAAGAAGAAAAAAAAGAATGAAAGACAATGCAAAAAAGAAGAAGAAGAAGAAGAAGAATGAAAGAACGCAAATAAGAAGAAGAAGAAGAGGAAGGAGAAGAATGAAAAAGAATGCAAAGAATGCACAGAAGAAGAAGAAGAAGAAGAAGAAGAAGAAGAAGAAGAAGAAGAAGAATGCAAAGAAGAACAAGAGGAATGAAAGAGAATTTAAAGAAGAAGAACAAGAACAAGAAGAAGAAGAATGTAAAGACGAAGAAGAAGAATGAAAGAACGCAAATAAGAAGAAGAAGAAGAGGAAGGAGAAGAATGAAAAAGAATGCAAAGAATGCACAGAAGAAGAAGAAGAAGAAGAAGAAGAAGAAGAAGAAGAAGAAGAAGAACAAAAAAAAAGTCTTTTATTTTAAGTTTTCTTAAGTTTTCTAGCCGAAAACAATAATAATTATACAATAACAAATTTTTGAGAAAATCAAAAACTATTTTATGAGCAGGTCTCATAATGACATGGTACTTTAACGAAAGGAATCGATAGTTTGAAAAAATATATAAGACACTTTTAAAAAACAACAGCAGTTATTTGCAATATTTTTTATTTCTACTAAAAGCCCATTAAAAATTCTCACATTTTAGCATATCAACAAATAAAGTCATTAAATTTTCCCACTAAAATACCATTAAAATTCTCATATTTTAGCATATCAACAAATAAAGTCATTAAATTTTCCCACTAAAATACCATTAAAAATTTCACATTTTAGCATATCAACAAATAAGTCATTAAATTTCCCACTAAAATACCATTAAAAATTCTCATATTTTAGCATATCAACAAATAAAGTCATTAAATTTTCCCACTAAAATCATTAAATTCTCACATTTTAGCATATCAACAAATAAAGTCATTAAATTTTCCCACTAAAATACCATTAAAAATTCTCACATTTTAGCATATCAACAAATAAAGTCATTAAATTTCCCACTAAAATACCATTAAAAATTCTCACATTTTAGCATATCAACAAATAAAGTCATTAAATTTTCCCACTAAAATACCATTAAAAATTCTCACATTTTAGCATATCAACAAATAAAGTCATTAAATTTTCCCACTAAAATACCATTAAAAATTCTCACATTTTAGCATATCAACAATAAAGTCATTAAATTTTCCCACTAAAATACCATTAAAAATTCTCACATTTTAGCATATCAACAAATAAAGTCATTAAATTTTCCCACTAAAATACCATTAAAAATTCTCACATTTTAGCATATCAACAAATAAAGTCATTAAATTTTCCCACTAAAATACCATTAAAAATTCTCACATTTTAGCATATCAACAAATAAAGTCATTAAATTTTCCCACTAAAATACCATTAAAAATTCTCACATTTTAGCATATCAACAAATAAAGTCATTAAATTTTCCCACTAAAATACCATTAAAAATTCTCACATTTTAGCATATCAACAAATAAAGTCATTAAATTTTCCACACCAAAAACCTAAAGTAGCATATCAACAAATAAAGTCATCAAATTTTTCGCACTAAAATACCATTAAAATTCTCACATTTTAGCATATCAACAAATAAAGTCATTAAATTTTCCCACTAAAATACCATTAAAATTCTCACATTTTAGCATATCAACAAATAAGTCATTAAATTTTCCCACTAAAATACCATTAAAATTCTTACATTATAGCATATAACAAATAAAGTCATTAAATTTTCCCACTAAAATACCATTAAAAATTCTCACATTTTAGCAAATAAAGCATTAAAAATTCTCACATTTTAGCATATCAACAAATAAAGTCATTAACTTTTCACACTAAAATACCATTAAAATTTTCTCACATTTTAGCATATCAACAAATAACGTCATTAATTTTTTTCCATTAAATTCCCATTAAACATTCTCACATTTTAGCATATCAACAAATAAAGTCATTAACTTTTTTTCCTGTGGAAAAAATATTTTTCAACATTAATTTTTCCGGGGTAATTCCATGTCAAATCATACAGGACATGTCAGCCACCCCCTTCAATTTTTCTGAAATGTTGTCCAAGTGTGAATGATAGTAAATAAAAAAATCCAAATTTCCTTTTGGTACAAGTGATGTTCCATATATGTGAAATAATAATAGAAAACATTTTTTTGTCATAGATGCAGTGCCACATCGGGATATTGATCTTGCAATAAAAAATCAGAAATCATCAATAACTCAAAATTGGTTGACTTTAAGATTTTTTGATAGCATTTTCGGGTTTCTTGAACAAAAATGCTTTTATAAACCAATTTTTAGGAATAATCTAGAACTCATTTTACAGACAAAAAAGATGACAAAAGTCGCGATTTTTCGCCAACACCACCATAACTCCGCACATTTTTGGAATTGAAAGCTCAAATTTTGGGGATTGTCTATCTTTAACATAGTTCATACCTGGACAAAATCTCAGAAAAATTGAAGTGGGTAGGTGACAATTTTCCTTTTTTGTGCAAGTATTTAAGTTTTAATGTAATAAAATATTATATTAAATTAGAAAGACTAATGAAACTAAATAGAAATGCAGATATAAAGATTTGAAACAGAGGGGAGTATAATCAAAGAATAACCAAGTAAAACACACTTTTCTATCACTTCCACCTTTCATTGCTAAATTTTACTAATTTAACTATTTAGTTATAGGAAGTAAAGAATAAAATCACAATTATTTCATCTTGTTAATGGATTTCTTTTAAGATTTATCCCCGAGATTTTTGCTCATATTCATTAAGATAAAACCAAACAATTAGAAATCAATAATACTAAGCACATATTTATCAAAATCAATTTTTTGATATCAATATGCAAATTAGCCTTCCCGTTCACACTGTAAACCGCTATTTTGTTGTATATATAAATACAATTGCATGTTATGAGTATGTTGATATGGCCAACAGTATCAATAATGTAAAACAATTTTATTAATAATTGAGGTTTAAATAAAAATAAAATCATGGAGTATGAGACATAAATAACAAAGGGAATTTTGACTTTAGTAGTAATATGTTTTCGGATACAGACAGACACATACACAATCTACATTATGATAAGATATATAGCCAACCCTCCTATATGAAAAAGCTGCCGCCCTGTCGACTGAGGTGTTAGAATCCACCGACTGCACCTCTGCAGAAGGGTAAGACTCCCCCAATGAGGCCACCTATTGGCCGTGTGTGGTGACCCGTGATGCTAAAAGATAGAACGCAGGTGGTTGAGCAGTCCATGACTTGCAATACTCCACTTTGGCCCTTTCTTGGACTAGACGGGCGGTCAGAGAGGCCCCCTCCAATCAATTGGCTGGTCACCTCAAGCCTTAGCATCTATATGATTTTCCCAACCCTATTTCCCTTATGGCAAGCCCTTTTTATCATATGGGTTCTAGAAGGAGGTGGCTGCGGAAATGTCCTGGAAATTACGTTAAACTCTATCTGATGATGAGGTTTCACTTTTGGAGGTTTGGGGAGCACCGTTTGAGCACCATTGCTCCCTAGTTCACTCTGACCCAGAGTGGTAGTATCTTCTAGGATCCCATCTATGGGTTAAATAGAAAAAAGTTGTTTATAAAAAATATTGAGTATCCATTAAGAATGACATTAAATGAACCACTGAGGTTGATATGCCGTAAAACAAAACAAACTAATCACCAGGCTGTGACACAATTGAAAATTGTCCACCAGCTTCTCTTTCTCTTCTTCTTCTTTTCCTCTTCTTCTTTTGCTCTCTCGACACTCTGTTACTGAAGAACAAAAATGCAGTGCACTGTTCAGGCCAAAATAGGTCGCTTTTATAGTCAAATAAAAGTTGCAATGCACCATGGGTAGTCACCCATAATGCCTCACAACCTCTATGAAAAGTCCATTCTGCCCCTCCAACTTCTTGACACTTCTTACTCAGAGTGGGCATAATGGCGTACCACATTCTTTCTTCCCCAACCACATTCCTTTCCTTGCCAGGGACAGTTTCGCAGGCCAGGCATCGAGGACGCTTTGAGTCAGGTAAGTTCGACTCGTTACTACAACAATTGAGCGGGGTCTTACCCCTCTGCAGAGGTGCAGTCGGTGTGTTCTAAAGCCGCAGCAGACATGGCTGCCCAAATGGATTGACATGCCGTAAAATCCAACCAACCAACCAATACATGGTTTGCACTCGTGTACATAAACAAGCCTTGCCCAAAGTGACAACACTATAATTTCAATTCAACTGTTATTAAGATTTCTATAATTTCCATTCAAACCCCTTTAAATGGAAGGGGCAAGTGTTGCCTGGCGGGTGTATTATATATCTTACACACATAAGTCGAAGATCTTTGTCAAGATTATTATTTCACAAGATTATTAGTGCTATGTGAAAGGCAAACGGTCTCGTCCGGAATTTGAACTCGTCTCGCCGTGTCTATTTCCTACGACGGTAACCATTATACCACGCGTCTCTCGCTATATATATATATATATATTTACCAACCCCTTCGCACGAGGCAGGGTGAGACACAAAGTCAATTTCTTAAGCGGAGTTTAACAGGTTTGAATCCAGAGTTTTCCTTCTCCTAGACTTTATCAACATTAAATGAACCACTCAGGTTGATATGCCGTAAAACACTCAGATTGATATGCCATAAAACATGACCAGGCTGTGACACAATTGAGGGGAGAGGTCTTACCCCTCTGCAGAGGTGCAGTCGGTGTGTTCTAAAGCCCCAGCAGACATGGCTGCCCAAATGGATTGACATGCCGTAAAATCCAACCAACCAACCAATGAATGGTTTGCACTCGTGTACATAAACAAGACTTTTCCAAAGTGACAAGAGGAACTTGTCAAAGATAAAGTCGGAAGGAAAACCAGTTCCGACTGTCTTTGTCGGTGAGAGGAAATGAAAAATAATATTTTGCTTTGACAAAAAGCCGGAAAGGTATAATGAAACAAGTCCCCCGGCATTTCCCGTTACATATTCTGAATAGATTGATTTGTTTTAGGATTATTAAGTCATAAATTTATACAATACATGTCTGACACAAACGGATGCACAAAATCCTCTATTATAATAAACTAGAAGCGGCTACTCAGCGTCACCTGGGTAGAGGAGAGTAGCAAAAAAGTTAGTCTCGCAGATCCATTATAACTGAATCACGAGTTGGATCCTCGCTGGATACCCCATTAAAATCCATTATGATGATACGTATCTGGATTTGTGTAATTCTGGGTCGGTTGTTGGTCTGGCTTACATCTCTCTGTTCCTTGAATCTGGAATTAATTGGGATCTTAGGACGTACTTGCATCCGCTGGCAGTTCTTAATGACGAACACAAGACATTGTTGTTTTTCTCAGAGCTCATATATATTTTATTTTACCCCAAGTAAAAATGCCTTGGAGGACAGACAGCATCTTCCGTCTGTTCTCTTCAAATCCTCAGCCCACTCTGTGACCATGCGTCCATTTTGAAAACTTCCAACCGACTCCCTCCCCTCGCTATCTCCCTTTCATTCGACCTATATGGAGATCCTCTTGTGTGGCGTGGGATAGGGGCTCAGTGGTAGAGTTTCGGCTCTGTATTCTGTGGTCGCTGGAACTTTTCGACCAATCAGAAGCACTCTACCAATGATATTGAGCACTATCTGTTTCGAAATATAGTAACCATTATCTACAAAATCCACTTGCAGCTTTGACTACAAAGTGTAGAATAAGCCACACGAGGTAATTGGGAAAATATGAATTAACATAGTGTTCATTATTATTTTTCTTATCATTGATATACTTATTATTATTACAAACCTCATGTCCACCACATTACCATATCTAAATTATATCTATCAATTATTTGTAACCTTATTAATTATCATATTAATTACAGTTAATAATCTCAGGTGCTTTGGCATTGCCCCTTCCAGCTGGGAAAATTTGGCTCAGGACTGCCCTCGGTGGCGGCAGAATCTCCGTAGAGGACTGTTTATGTCAGAAATCACCCTGACGCAACACCATGAAGCTAAGAGGTCCAGAAGAAAACAGCGACAACAAAGCACCGGCACATCAACATCTTCAGGGGCAGCCTTCAAATGCGACATCTGTGGTCGAGAATGTTTTCCAAACATCGGAATTCACAGTCACAGGAGGCACTGTAACTTGTGGGGATTTAAATAAAATAAAATTAAATCAAAATTAAATAAATAAATAAAAAGTTCTGAGCGTCTGGACTCTAGCGTTCAGTGTTAACGGTCTAAGGAAAAAAGTCTCCATCTAGCTAACCAGTGGTGTTTGTTATTCTCTCTTCATTTCATTTCATACCGTAATACACAAACCCTATAAATTTCAAGGGCACAAACACTTTATTATAGTCTTCGGAGAGTGAAATGCCAATACAATAATTGCAGTTAAATAAGTTATAGCAAAAGAAAAGAAAAAATATTCGCATTATCACTCTACGACCACCCTTCAGACTTCAAAACCACCTTGATAGGGTCATTTGAGTTGTAAGTAAAGGGTTAGAAAAGAAAGTCTATGATTATATAACCTCTATTTCCAATTATCAGCACAGATGCCAATATAAACTTTCTCTTCCTTTTTATTTTTTGGAAAAGAAGTTTAACTAAGAAATAGCATTAAAATGAAAATGATAATGAAATTATAAATTTATCGAATTCCTGTTTCTAGCCAATTGTTCCTGTTAGTCCATATTATGTTTAGAATTTCCCATATTGTAATTCTTATTTTTACTTTTTGTCATAGAAGCCAAACATGTCTCTGAAATCGCATTCACAAATTTTACAGTTTATTGAGTCCGTTATCAGTTCATAGCGTTTTATTTGGAGTGGTCTATTATTTTTATCTAAATATCTTAATAATAAATGGCTGTTTATATTGCGTGATGTTTAAAGTTGGTTAATTAAAAGAAATCGCAAAAAAAGAAGAAAAAAAGACAAAAAAGAACAAAAAACAAAAATACAACAGAAAAAAGACAAAAGAAGAAAAAGACAAAAGACAAAGGGAAAAAAGAAAAAAGAAAAAAAGAAAAAAGAACGAAAAATACAAAGGACAAAAGGAAAAAGAAAAAAAAAAAAAAAAAAAGAAAAAAGAAAAAAAAAAAAAGAAAAAAAGAAGAAAGAAAAAAAAAAGAAAGGATCTAATACTTCAACATCTACAAATTTCTTTCTTGGTCTTTTGCTCTCTAATTTAAAAAAAATGCATTAAAAAAGGAAAACCAAAGAAAAAACAACCCCCCCCCAAAACAAAAAACACACACACAACCAAAAAATAAAATAAAATTGAAAAAAGGAAAAAGAAGAAAAAAGAAGACAAAAAGACAAAAAATAAGAAAAAAAAATGAAAGTATTTATTTCTTTATCTTTTTCTCTCTAATTTAAAAAAAAATGCTGTAAAAAAGGAAAACAAAAAAGAAAAAAAGGAAAAAAAAAGAAGAAGAAAAACAAAAAAAGAACAAAAAGAAGAAAAAGAAGAAAAAATTTGTTGATACTTCCACTACGTTTTTCTTTCTTTATTCTTTTTTCTCTCTCTCTCGCAGTAAGAAAAAAGGAAAAGAAAAAAGAAACAAGAGAAAAAAAAGAAAAAACAAGAAAAACGAAGAAAAATAATAGAGGAAAAATTTTTAAAAATAAGAAAAGAAGAAAAAAACAAACAAAAAATAACAAAAGAAAAAAAGAAAAAAGAAAAAGAAGAAAAAAGATGAAGAAAAAAAGAAGAAAAAAGGAAAAAAGAAGAAAAAAGAAAAAAAATAATAGAGGAAAAAAGAAGAAAAAATAAAATAAAAGAGAAGGAAAAAAAGAAGGAAAAGAGAAGATAAAAAAGAAAGAAAAAAGAAAAGAAAGTAAAAAAAATTCTTAAACCTCTACGTTTTTTTTTTTATTCTTTATTTTTTACTCTAATTTATCTACAAATTTTTCAAATAAGAAAAGAAGAAAAAACAAAACAAAAAAAAAACAAAAAAAAAGACAAAAGAAGAAAAAGATGAATGAAAAAAAAGAAGGAAAAAAAAAAAAAAAAAGAAAGGAAAAAAATTCTTAAACCTCTACATTTTTCTTTCTTTATTCTTTTTTTTCTCTCTAATTTTTGACTTTTATTCTATTTGTAGGCCGTTTTGGCTAAATTTTTTCTTAATTGAGAAATCGATATTCATTGTGATTTATCGATTATCAAGAGATTGGGAAATGAAAAACATCGGTCGTCTATTTAATAGGATTCTCTGCAATTGACGATCTTAAAGAATTCGATTTGTATAGAAATACCGAACCATAAATGGAGGGGGGGGGAATTGGAAGAATCCGGTAAACAACGACTGGCACCATCCTTATTTTGCTGAGACACTGAACTATAATATTGTTATGCAAAAACAAGGAAGGGAATTGCCCTCATTTGACGTAAACAACACACACACACACACACACACACACACATACACACACACACACATACACACACACACACACACATATATATATATATATATATATATATATATATATATATATATATGAAATTTAACATTTTGAAAAAACATATGATGTTTGTTATGTGATTGCTGACAGATCTGTTTCGACCAAATCGATAAGTTGGTCTTCCTCAAAGAGCGACA
>CM042174.1:1725119-1730119 GCA_023376005.1 Doryteuthis pealeii
TGATTTTTAAAAAATAAAATGTTTAAAAAACCTTCCCATTCATGTTAATTCATCACGAATCAAGTTCTATTTCGATGCATATCGTGTTGATTCCCGCGAGTTTTTTTCTCACGTTTGCCTCATCGGAGATTTTGATCAATGACAACTGTTTGTACACATCTAACTTCACACACTTTCACATACACACACACACCCACACACACACACACACACACACACACACACTTACACACACAGACACACACGCACATGCCCACACGCACATGCACACACTCACAATCTTGCTCAGCATTTGCTGAGGCACTCATTGCGTAATGGTTATCGTCGTAAGAAATGGTCACGATGACCCGATCATTAGATGGTTGGTTGGCTTTTACTGCATGTCAACCCTTGTTGGATTATCTAATGCCGAAGACGTTTTTGTTTTATTTATTCTTGACTAGAAGCGGCCATCCGGCGTCGACTAGGTAGAGGAGGAGGGTGAAAAAAGGGTAGTCTCGCAGATACTTTATTGTTGAATAACGGGTTGGATCCTCGCAGGAGGCCCATTAAAATCACTATGTAAAAAAAAAAACAATAAAAAAACAAACACTTTGCCTTGATCCAGCCACTCTGAAAAGAAAAAAATTAATGTCTCCAATTAAAATACTAAATACAAAAAAAAAAAAATCCATTGTTATCATTTAAATTTATTTTTTAATCATCTTCATGAATATAAATCAAATCTTCATTATTTTTGCTCAAAAACCAAGCTCTGGTAATATTTAATGTGTATATATTACATTGTTGTTAATTGTTTCATTTTCGAAGTTTCCTCCGGATATACAGATACACACAACTGCCCTTTATATATGTACTAGCAGCGACTACCCGGTGTCGCCTGAGTAGAGGGGGAATTTTAGTCTCGCAGATGCATTATTACTTATCACAGGTTAGATCCTCACTGGATGCCCTATAAAATACTTACGTAAATATATAACAATATAGAAAGACATTTTAATTCAATAATTTACAAATAAAAAAAATACAATATAAATCATGCGTTTCAATCAATCAACATCATATTTCAATTACCTTCTCTTACTATACAAATTCTAATTTTTTAATATCTTCCCAAATATAAATAAAAATCTTCATTATTTTTGCACAAAAACCAAACCCTGGTGATAGTGAATATATAATATATATATATATATATATATATATATATATATATATATATATATATATATATACTTTGTCGTTATTTGATTTATTTTCCTCCGGACATACACATACACACAACTACCCCTTTATATATGTATAGATAAATGGATATTCAATTTCTTTTTATTTAAACTTAATTTTTAAAATAATATTTTAAAACACGTTTTTGGTTGATTAAATTTCTTTTTACTTAAACTTAATTTTTAAAATAATATTTAAAACACGTTTTTGGTTGATTAAATTTCTTTTTATTTAAACTTAATTTTAAAAATATATTTTAAAACACGTTTTTGGTTGATTAAATTTCTTTTTATTAAACTTAATTTTAAAAATAATATTTTAAAACACGTTTTTGGTTGATTAAATTTCTTTTTATTTAAACTTAATTTTAAAATAATATTTTAAAACATTTTGGTTGATTAAATTTCTTTTTATTTAAACTTAATTTTAAAATAATATTTTAAAACACGTTTTTGGTTGATTAAATTTCTTTTTATTTAAACTTAATTTTTTAAAATAATATTAAAACACGTTTTTGGTTGATTAAATGGAATCCTGAGATTCAGTGTGGACCTCGGAGTAATGGCAATGAATACACACTCTGTTATATACCTGTTGGGTATATACTCAATGTTCATATTCTTGGAGAGAGGAGAGAGGTAGACAGAGTATCAGAGAGATATTTAGATGAGATGCATAACTTGCATAACTTACTTCTTTTCATCTGTGGCCATCTGTGATCGCCTAGTCTTTATTCTCTCTCGCCATGTTGGATTCTATTTCTCTGGTTCTTCTTGGTTCTTTATCTTCTTGGCCGGTATTCTATCTAATGCATTCATTAACCAACAACGCCATGTTCCTCTTTAAAAAAAAAACTTTATTCGTAACAACTAACACAGCACACGCGCAGATGATCCAGCTAAGGCAATAGTGGTCTGGAACTGAGAACCTAACTAGCTCTCAGGCGACTTCACATGATTTGTGGTTTTTCCGCTTCTGGGGTCAAAGTTCCCAAACGGTCTGTAACTTTCCATTTGGGCGCTTTTATATTTCCGCTACGCAGTGTTGTCAATAATCTATGCTACCATTGATTATGCAACAATTCCATTGAACTAAAGAACTTGAAATTCACTATCAGTTTAAAGTCATACCCAGGAGATAAGACTCGTATCCACCATTTTCTCGCATAGGATTGGGGAGTTGCCATTAAGGTCATGGTGATTGGAAGGAAGCTGCGATGGTTATGTATGTAATGGTAGTGTTGTCGGTTTTTTTAAAGAGAAAAACTTCATATGGGGAAAAATAGGTACAATAACCACGTCCCCCGTAGTTTAAAAACGCACAAAGTACACTAGTAAATCGATAAGCAGTGTTATTACTCTGCATTCACCTTATTCATCATGACTTAATACCTTATGTGGGCTTAAGGGTGTATGTATTCCTTGTGTACTCCATAACCCAAGTATGATGAGAACTATTTAATATTAAGCAGGGTTCTATCAGTTACGTTGCGAGGGAGATTGATCTTCTTATGATAGACAATTTGTTGGTTAAATCGGCGAATACTCTGGTATCTATGGAGGACTTTGGATATTTGGTATATATAAAAATGCTCTGAATTTTCAAAACACTTATGTTAGACAATACTTCTTCTTCTTAATGTATAATCGAAACCCTAGTGGCTGGTGTGTCAACATTCCACGCGACCTTCAAAACTCGTTTTTTGTACGGACGGGCCGGTTGGTAAATATATAAGGGTCCCAGATTGAGGATGGTAGAAGGTAAAAATATGATCCTTCTAAACACTTTGTTGGGATTTTTTGTTGTAATATTATTATTATGACAGCGACAATTATTAGAAAGCAACTTACATACTGATTCAGTATATAAATGGATCTCATTTACAATGAAGTCTTATAATATTTTAAATAATAAATAGAAATCCGCTCCTCTACCTAAAGGCGTAATATGTTATAATTATAAATTATATTATAAGGTAAGCCGCTTCTAGTCATTATAATAATATTAATATTCAGTGATAATTCAGCATTACATGCGTTGTCTTACTGTCATCAGGTAATAGGTTATANATCTCAATGTATTAATCTAATAAATCCCGGTCTTCTCTCTCTCCTCTCTCTCTCTCTCTTCTCTTCTCTCTACTTCATCTCTTCTTCTCTGTGTGTTTGTGTATGTGGTGTGAGTGTGCGTTTGGTGCGTGTGCGTGTGTGTATGTCTTTGCTGTGTGTATTATCTATCTACCAATATTATCTCATATTTAATCTGTCAAATCCCCGGTCTCTCTTCTCTCCTTTCATCCCTCTCTCTCTCTCCTCTATCTCTCTCTCTCTCTCTCTACCCCTTCTTTTCTATCTATCCATTATTAGCTATGTTTCTCTCTCTCTCTTCTCTCTCTCTCTCCCTCTCTCTCTCCTCTCCTATCTTCTCTCTCTCTCTCTCTTCTCTTTATCTATAATCAGTATATTCTAACTTATCTTCTGTCTATTCATATTTTCATTTATATCTGGTATGTTCCCTTATGCTATTTCTATCAATCTATCTTTTAATCTATCTCAGTATGTTTTATTTTCTTCTTTTTTTTCTCTCTCTTTCTCTGTCTCTCCTCTCTCTCTTCTTTCTCTACTTTCTCTCTCCTCCTAACTGATCTTCTCCTTTCTCTAGATCATCTATTCCAGTATGTTCATGTTCTTCTCTCCTCCTCTTATCTAGTTATCAATCAGTATATTCCTACTTATCTCTTGGTTTAGTTATTCATATCTCTCAATTTATATAGTATGCGTTTCTATGGCATTTATTTATTAATTTCCTTAGGTATGGTTAATCTGCTTATCTATCTAATTATCTTCTTCTATTCAGATCTGTTCATATTTTTCTACTATTCGGTCTGTTCATATCTTCTCTATTGCTTCTCGTCTCGTCTCTTGTCGTCTGCTCTCTTTCTCTCTCTTCTATTATCTATCTATCTATCTCTTCAACCACGCCTCTCTCTTCTCTTTCCTCGTCTGTCCTCTTCTCTCTCTTCCGTATTATGTATATATAATATATATATATTTATATATATATAATATGTATTATATATATTATATATTATATGGTTTGTTCATATCTCTCTCTATATTTGGAGATTCTCAAGGTGTATTGTAAAAACTACCAGGAGGTAAAAAGGAATGTTAAGAATTAATAAAATTGTGGTTCGGTTAGCTGGGAACGGACTGATAGCCGCATGGGTAAGGAACCCCACTTTGCAAGACCGAAAATGTTCTGGTGGGTTTTTCGATCCCCGCTAGAGGTTAGTTTTTAAAAAGTCGAAGCCGGTCACTGATGAGAAATAACTTTGAAAGCAAGTGGGTCTATGAGACTGGATATTATATACATATTATAATTATTTATATATGGTGTGTGTGTGTGTGTGTTTTCTGTTGTCTATTTATCTATCTATTTCTATCTATCTATTAGCAATTCATCACTCATCTCTACTCTTTATTTGCATGAATGATAGTTTTCTTTCTTTATACATTGGACCGCAATATCATCAATTGGACCTCATTTAGGCGGACCATTTTGATTATGGCCGAAATATTTATATTGAGACAAAAGCTTTCGAAAGATAACATTTTTCTGATGCTACAATATAAAATTGAGCCCTGAAAGGAAGTAAGACATTACGACACTATATGATGTATATTCAATTAAATAAAATCATCCTAGGTTTAAATAAGCAGCATATTTCTTTCTGTAAATTTTGGAAAAGTATTTTTGAATAGTTGAGATGA
>CM042174.1:1742619-1745119 GCA_023376005.1 Doryteuthis pealeii
AAGGAAAGAAAGTATACAATGGCTAAAATAGGATTATTTTAATCAATTTTACTTACACGTGTTTCGGTCAGGAGTTTATCCATGAGTACATTATTCAAACTATTATTATTCTTAAATAACAAAATGAAATGAAATAATAATAATAGAAAAATGTAGAAATGTTCCGCACAAACACGCACACGCACACACACACACACACACACACACACATATATATATATATATATATGTATGTATATGAGGATAGGAGGATTGGGGGAAATCCGACCGAATGTAGTAAAGAATAGAGGGAGAAAGGAGGACAAAGGAACGAAACTCAGACAAGTATATGTAGGAGATATATTTCGCCGTGCATTGAGCTCGACTTCGTCTGCCAAATCTGCCAGAATACTCAGAAGAGTCCTGGAGACCTGAGGAGACTTGCTGTCACTCATACTCCAGTGAAAGACCATCAGCTAACGCTGATGTGAAAACTCAAAAGGACTAAATAATAATAATAGAAATTAAGGGTCTACCATTGTTTCGATCAAATTGAAATGATTTCATCAGGACCCTACCTTACGTTTAATTAAGTCGATGTAATTCCTTAGTAAAATTAAAGGTATCTTTAATTTAACTAAGGAATTATATTGACTTAGTTAAATGTAGGGTAGGGTCCTGTGAAATCATTTCAATTTGATTGAAACCATGGTAGACCCTTAATGTTTTTCCTCTAATAATAATATTATTATTACTGCTCTATATTTTTTAATATATTGAACACCTTTGGATTATTTACTGATGCATACAACAAAAAAGTTGAAGCAGCAATTGGATATTATATATATATATATATATATATATATATATAAATATATATAATATATATTTATGTGTGTGTGTGTGTGTGTAGTATATTAAGAAAAATGAAAAAAACACAGGTTTAAATGGGTTAAGTGGTGAGTTTATTGGCCGACGCTGCAGTGTTTCGATCTATTAATTAGATCATCTTTTTTTTTAATTAAAAATCAGAAGCATTATAGTTCAAGGTAAAACTCAAAAGAGTTTATTGTAAAAATTGTAAAAATATATAAAAAATGTAAAGTGGGTATCAAAATAGTATAGTATATATATTTCAGCTGTTAACAATATACAAGTCCACATGGTAATTTGAAGAAAGATGTTAGGTTTCCAAAATTTACTAG
Source organism: Doryteuthis pealeii (assembly GCA_023376005.1). Classification (NCBI taxonomy): domain Eukaryota; kingdom Metazoa; phylum Mollusca; class Cephalopoda; order Myopsida; family Loliginidae; genus Doryteuthis; species Doryteuthis pealeii. The sequence continues at coordinate 1,743,804 of CM042174.1, forward strand.
TGGTGTTGAAGTCCGTAGATTTATATATGAAAGTCTTCAAGGTGTAAATTCCAGATATAATGTTTGAACTATAATGCTTCTGATTTTTAATTAAAAAAAAAAAAAAAAAAATAAATAAAAATAAATTTATTTTATTTATTTTTAAAACAGAACATGCATTTTCAAAAATTTTTCAGCGGTTGATATCAGCGTTCGTTTGTAAACAGTCTTTTTAACGGATATTTTCTTCTCGTCTATGTCGCTCTTTGATGAAGACCAACTTATCGTTTTGGTCGAAACAAGCTTGTCAGCAATCACATAACAAACATCATATGTTTTTTCAAAATTTATATTTCATACTGTCGGATTAATTTCCATATATTTTTCATATATATATATATATATATATATATATATATATATATATATATATAACACTAAAAGTGGAGGAATCATATGTAATTAGGGAGAATATTTTATTAATGAATAAAATATAAAATAAATGAGGGGGTTTCACGAAGGCCTTTTCAACCGGATCTTTCAAGTGATACTCCGGTGACGAATAAAAGTCAAATTGTACAAGAATTTTGTAAGAAACGAATGGGGGTGAGCCAGAGGGGGACAAAAAAAAAGAAAAAAAAGGAGAAAAGAAATAAGGGGAAGAGGGGGGGTATGTCTGAACCCTAGGTGGAAACAGGGTTTGAAGTGTCTCCCAATAAATAGAGGGAGTGCTTTGGTGTTTGTTTGCACAGAGTAGGCCGGAAAAAGGAGATGTAAACAGCTTCAAGGATGGTTAAATGCTGTTTTGACCTAGCCCTGTGCAAAACAGAGAAGCACTCATCTGAATAGTCCCTTCTACAAGCATTTATAGAGAGGTTCTCGGCTATGGACGAGTCGAATGCTTGGGAAAACCTGGATGTATTATTATTCGTAATAGCATTACGAAGTGTGCGTTCTTTAAATCCTTTAAGCCACTTGAAAAGATTCGGTTGAAAAGGCCTTCATGAACCCCCCCCCCATTTATTTTATATTTTATTCATTAATAAAATATTCTCCCTAATTACATATGATTCCTCCACTTTTCGTGTTATACAAATTCTCTTGTACCAAAAACCTATTCATATATATTATATATATATATATATATATATATAATAAAATAGATATATAAAGGTTTTACATATCTATTTATTAGGTAACAAAGGAACATTCACGACCATATTGGTTTCATGCGATGTTATCATCTGGTGAAGATGTTTCAAATGCCTGTTTTCTGATTTGGATGGTATTGGTATGTTTTTAAGAAGAGGCATTCAGCTGATGATTGCATCGCATGA